>VMBQ01001335.1:183118-195694 GCA_007657795.1 Dreissena rostriformis
TAGATATATATATATATAAGTAGGCGTGTCATAAAATTATGTTTTTGCATTATTTAATTAAATATTAACACTCTACAGCCTTTTATCAATGTTATGAAATCAAATTCCTCGTAATAAATCTGATACTTGTGCATTATATAAGCATACATTTCACGCGCAAATGCTGTCTAATTTTGACAATCGGTTGTGTTCATGCACGTGGTTCGCGAGATAAATGTCAACACAACAGTAAAATAGAGGGATATTCTTGTTTCCATTTTACCCGATTCAAGTATGACACTATTTAATTAGTATATTCTTCATAACGGTACTTAAAGTTACCGGTGCAAAAATGACAATGGCAGGTTAACGTTGGTGAGCTGTATAGTATACATTTGTTTGTAAACTAAGCTTGGCCTTTTTTCTTGTCCCAGCGCGGGAATATAATCCGCTACAACCTCGTGAGGGACAACCTGAGACTGGTGCCTGGATCGGATGTTCGCGGTGTCATGCTGGATGACCAGTCTTCAAGTACCACCATTGTGAACAATGTATTTTACAATGTAGGGATATTTTGTATGTTATATTTTGGTGTGTTAATTATGTGTTGTTTATTTTAAAGTAGTAAATTATTAATAAATAAACGCCTTATCAGCACGTTTATGCTATATGTTTAGATGTACACTACCCAGAAAATAAAAAGACACACAGTCATATAAAATGTGTTTGGTATTAGATGTGCTTTTCGTATAAAACATCCGTTGTTTCTTAAAGCCACTGACGTCATCAAGTTTTAGAACAGGTAAGGACAATAATTACAATCGCATTTCACACAATTATGTCAATCTGCGCATAATTGATGGTCGGGAAAATATTGCGGCCAGGTATGTCTTCTATGGCGCCACACAATACAGTATTCGATAAGGTAGGCGTTGGTCTTTCAAACAGTAAGGAACTTGCAAAGGCTGCAAGAAGGTAAAATATTTCTTGGTCCATTATGCTGCAATTTGGTTGACTGATTTCAGAACGCGGTTCATGCTAATATAGGCGGAGGGCGAGACAACGTGGTTTCTAACAACATATTTTTTGATGCAAAGAGATACAGCATGTCCGTGGATGGCCGAGGAATCTCTCACACATTTGATCCAGATCTGGTACCAAGGCTACATGTGTGTGATATTATTTGAAGTTTTTTTTATATGAATAAACGACAGGACTTAAGGTTTGGTTAAAAGTGTTTTATTGCACATTTAGCTACAATCTAACGTAGGCTTAATCTTGCAGTTAATACTTTACATACAAACGTTAATCGAATGAGAAAGCCATCAAAAAAGGAATGCGTGTACAACGAATAGTTACCATAAAAATTAACATGCTTCATATTGCAAGTACATAGAACGGACACTTTGTATACGTACAAAAACCCTAAAATTGTAAAACTCTGTTATATGGCTCATTAAATGTAACATTTCAGCAAATGCCTTACACTTCCGCTCTCTGGAAGATGCGCTACCCGGAACTGGCCATCATAGACCAGCGCAACAAAACCATGCCAGAAGGTGACGTTCTGTACTTGCGGCCTGTCTAGTACATTTGCTTAACCTATTTATGCCTAGTGGACTCTCCCATCCTTCTAAATTGGATCAATTTATTTCCAAAATAAGGGATGTCTAGTATATTTATTTCTATATTTAGAACTTTTAATACAGAAATTCCTTTAGGCAAACAGCGCAGACCCTGATGAGACGCCGCATCATGCGGCGTCTCATCCGGGTGTACGCTGTTTGCCAAGGCCTTTTTTTCTAGACGCTAGGCATAAATGAATAAGGTCACACTTTTCGGCATTTGGTCTCTTTCTATTAATAAAGGACCTAATGCTGTAAAAAGGTTTATCTCGTGCCCAAATGTCACTTTGTTTATATATGTATCCATTTTTATATCAAATAAGCCCGTGATTTGAAAATTGCCGAAACTACTCCGCAGCCAATTAGCTTTAAAATTGTACTAACACTGAATAATATATTAAGATAATAGTATGTGCTTGTTTTTTCGGAAGTGTCACTATGAAAAGTTATCGGCTATCTAGTATTTCAACAATTACTAAACATGAATTTAATAGATGGAAATAGTAATCAAGCAGAAACAATGTACAAAACCATTGACAAAACAGTATGTAGCGTAACTATAGAAGATCAAAACTATTTTGCTCGCCACGATATTTTGTGTGTAAATGAAAAAAAACATTGACACACTTTTTTATTTACATACAAACATAGAATCGAGGTAGAGCTGAATAACGCTTGTTCATTGTCTGCTTATGAATTTGATGATCCCAATCGATACTTGTCTGTGGTTTATGCAAACATTTTTAACAATCGTAACATACCGTACTGCACCTTATTATACATGAACTTCTAAACATGAATTTAACGGCATAAGTGGACCATTTTATTTTTTGCTAATACATTTTCTTCAGGTAACCAAATACACAAAAATGTTGTATATAATACTGGAAAGGTCGGATATATACCGTCTAAGAAAGGGTGGTTGGACAAAGTGACGCTGTTTAACGTGACGGACACGATATACGTAAGACAACATACATAAAACTTTCTTATTGTTACAATTATAGGCGGTACGTTTCAGTGCATTTATGGTTGTCACCCCAGGAAACCCGATACCTTGTGAGTAGCGTAATACCTTCGGAGCAGCATTGTGTATTTCTGTATGAGCTTACATAGGGTAAGTTAATTCGAAAAATTAAAAAATTTCAAAAGTCCAATTTGAAACAAATGTGTATTTACATTGATAACAAAGGTATTGGCCTGCACGTAGAAAAAATCCTGACAAATTTTCTTAAAACAATGAGCGAAATGTGGCTCCCTGAAGTAGAAGATCAGGAAAAATGGGTCATTTTTATGCATTTAGGGGAGAAAAACTGCTTTAATTTGCAAGCCACTACAATAATTAAAGGATTTATACAAACTTACACATGTCTGCCAAAACCTCTCAGCAGGGTTTCTCCAGAAAACTATTTCTTGTGGAGAAATTTGCGTTTTTAATGACCATGTTGGGAAAACATGGATACCAAATGGAGAAGACTAGGAAACCTTATGTGAGCAGCGACTTTATAAAAAAAAATCGTGACAAAAAACCTTATTTCCAGCCATTTTGTTGCAATTTCTTTGCTTTGTAGAGGCCTATAGTAAGCGTATGTGGGCACATATGCATACGAATGTACTTTTAATGCCTTATATATTATCAATAGTGCCTTTTCAACATGCTCCAGTTTTATTTCTTTTTACCAACACTATTTTGGAAAATATAAAGAAAGACTTGACTGCTTAGTCACATAAATTAATTGGTTAGGTACATAGAATAATGTTTAAATAAGTGTATGTGGGGGTTGTATGTATAATATTTAAATGTGGCGTGTCCTGAGCCTTTTGGTACTAATACGTCAAGCGTCATAATGAGAAAAAAACTCATTTGAAATGACGTCGCTAAACTTGCGCTTAATTTTGTTTAGATTACCTAATGTTTTCTTTGATTTTACTGTTTAGCGTATTTAAGTAATATAAAAATCGGCACAGACTGGTCATGGAAGGATTTGTCTTTCAAACAAATAGTTGATTTTGACGTTTCAATTTCAATGAGCTGACTTGTTTCTCCCCTTTTAACGAATTTGGCCATGGCTTGTTTATAGACACAAACAAGACTTCAACACATGTCGATACCGATTTTAGCCTGATGATATTAATATTTTTTGGATTTAACTTGTCCGTGAGCAAGGTAAGTGTTATTCTTTTAATCAACTTTACTTTTTATGGTTAAATGTGCAAAATAATTACAAAAAAACAACAACATATTTTCAAACGAAAACGAAAGTAAAATTGGCTAACATGACCTTTCGAAGTTCCTGTGATATTTTGTTTACAAATTACAGTTTAATTTAATAAATGAAGTAAGTTACTTTTTTCTTATGGTTGAATGAGAAATTTAATCTGGTATAAATGCATTTTTTTTTAGATATTGCATTCCGAAATTTGTCTATAATAAAATTACATTTTGTTTTGGAGAAATTACAGGCAAGTTACCATTACCGGATCAGTAGCGTAATGAAGTTGTTCTGGTGAAAAGCTATAAATATTTTGAGATTTCTTTTACACCAGTTTGATTAAATATAACCTTTTCTTACTGATTCAGCACAAAGTCTTATTTTTAAACGCAGGCAAAATGTATTTGTGATACCTTTTTTTCGCCGCAGAATTCATGCATTAACGGATCAGTTGTAGCCATAACGGATCACGTGGTCGAAACCACTCCGGGGGCATCTAACACGCTATTTGAACTGTCGAAACATGAACTGTGTTGTTTACAATGACCAAATTACATTGCCAGTTATAAATTATAATTCCCTTTTTTTGTTATTAATTGTTTTCTATATGTGATCTCGTATCTACACTTTACGCATGGTGTTCGTGTGTGAATTACCCGTTGAAAATCCTAAATAGATCGGAAAGATATGGGCATCTTATAAAGCATGTAAATTGTTTAAATCATATCTAATCATCGATATTGAACATGGAACATAAATAAAACATTTAGATTGAGATCATTTACTGTGAGAATCAACAAGATTTGCATATATTTTAATATAATATATCATCAATATGCATATTATCACGCTTGATCCGTTATTGCCCTACTTTTTCATTTCATTTAAGGTGTTGCAAAATCTTAAACACGAATCAAAACAATCCTTACTCATTGATTTTACTTTTTAAGAGCCTCAAAAAACTTGTCATTACTTTATTACCAAACAATTTAGGACTTTTTTCAACCTGCCATAGATAGGAGTTGGGTGGTGTAGAGAGATGGCTGTTGTTTTCAGATGGTTTGCGTATGAAGTTTGTAGGTTGTATGTTCATTCGTTCAAATGTCATTTCATGAAAATAAATCGGGACGGACAGACGGACAAAAAATCAGGACAGACGTGACGTACTGGGACAGGGACGGACAGGACAAACTGATTCCTATATAGCCCCCAAACAGAGTTTATGGGGGTATAATTGTGTGTGTGTGGGGGGGGGGCAACAATAGCATTGTGATACATTGTAATTTTAGCACAAACTGGCAAACGAGTTAGTAATGAAGATAAAACTATCAGCTTTACATATATATTGAAAGTGGACCATAGTATAACCACATTATATATCAGACAAACGATTCAAGTTTCTGAAATGATGTTCGATGAAATGCAAAGAATATCATAAAATGTATTATGAAGCATTACAAGTACATTCGTATGCATATGTGCCCACATACACTTACCATATGCCTCTACAAAGCAAAGAAATTGCAACAAAATGGCTGGAAATAAGGGTTTTTTTTGTCACGAAAAAGAATTATAAAGTCGCTGCTCACATAAGGTTTCCTAGTTTTCTCCATTTAGTATCCATGTTTTCCCAACATGGTCATTAAAAACGCAAATTTCTCCACAAGAAATAGTTTTCTGGAGAAACCCTGCTGAGTGGTTATGGCAGATATATGTAAGTTTGTATAAATCCTTTAATTATTGTAGAGGCTTGCAAATTGAAGCAGTTTTTCTCCTCTAAATGCATGAAAATGGCCTATTTTTCCCGATCTTCAACTTCAGGGAGCCACATTTCGCTCTTTTTTAAAGAAAATTCGTCAGGATTTTTTCTACATGTAGGCCAATACCTTTGTTATCAATGTTAATACACAGTTGTTTCAAATTAGACTTTGAAATTTTTTAATTTTTCGAATTTACTTACCCAATGTAAGCTCATGCAGAAATACACAATGCTGCTCCAATGGTATTACGCTACTCGCAAGGTATCGGGTTTCCTGGGGTGTGGTTGTGTACGTGTATACCTTTAAGAGATGGCATGATACTGGCGGGTTTGACACTATCTTGGTAAAGCAAAGAATAGTTAATTAAACTCTATGCAACATCCTAGTATACGTGCCTACACCCAAAGTACGGTTCGTCAGCGTTAGTCAACATCATATATTGTATTAACAAAATAACACTTTAATGAATAAGACTTTTTTCATAAGTCCCTTAACGTTATATTTTAATACTTCAATTGAATCAATGCTTAAACCTAGTATTGTGTTTTACTTTTTCACTTAACGATATCAGGCCTTCGAAAGTACGGACTTCTATGACGTAGCAAATGCCGATTTCCGGTTACGGTGTACTGCCAGGGACTGGGCTAATGAAGTGGGCTTTGTACAGGTCCTGCCACCTGGCGAATACGGCTGCAAAGTGCGTGTCGGACCAGTGCACCTAAATAGAGGTTCGGATGGCAACACACTTTTGATTAATTAAAACAATATAGGAACTGAGCATCAGCAACATGTATATCAAACGCTGGAAACAATATTCAGAACATCACTGTGGCTGTTTACTAAACGCATACGTCCGTTTAATTAATATGTGTGTTATTATATATATGTCCTGAGAATAAATAGTTTTTTTTTTGTAAGTCGATCTTAAAGCATGTAGCTCAAACACTGACGAACTTCGTTACTCTCAGTTCCCAAGACGCTGAGTTCGCATCCAAACACTACACAATGCCCCACATCCACACATGCGCCTCTGACCACCTCGCCAGCTCCTGCGTATGTACCGGATGGATCTCGAACTAACGACCTGTACAACGTCTCAGGTTCAGGTATTAACAAAGCTTGTATACTGTCTTCTGTATATAATGTGCCGTTATTTTATTGATATAAGCATAATACAAAGATTAAAAAATGTACATGATATTCCACAGTTGTATAAACGGTGGGTAAAATAAATGTGTCTTTGTCATTTCTCAATATTGAAGACTCGTTACCCAAATCGCTTGAATGTTTAACGTTGTTCATGAACCGGAGTATTGTAAAGTGGTCCACGTCGGACATGTTTGCAAACACCACATTGGCCAGTGCATAATTAAGTCAAGGATTGAGATGACCAATAAAAAAGGTATATTTACATGCGTTTATAATCGAACAAGGCAATACTATTACTTCGATTCACTCAACAAACCAAATTTGACAACATGTTAGCCTTTTGTTTTCTATGGAGTTAATTGACCGAACGAAACAAATATCCCATATTTAGGTTCACCACCGTGATTGTCAACTACAAGTACTAAATGCATGTCTAATGTTCCAAATGTTTTTATTTTGAGCTTTTTTTATGCAAAACCATGTCCTAGTTTGGTACGACAGGTTGCTGGCTGGTAGTGGAAAAATGCACGGCACATCCGGGCGCCGTGGGTACTTACAAAACCAAGAATGCAAACGCAGACGACAATGAGACCGCGTGCTTCGCGAGTGCTGTACTGCAATGGCATTACTGTGGTAGCCATGACAACGAACAAGTCGTGGCAATATATGGGGCATCTGGTAAGCTTATTACGGTAAACGGTTATTAATCCTCCTGAAGTATCTCCCGTCTGATAAAAAGTAAGGCGCCCTGCTGATATTTGAAAGGCGGACACTTACCAATGAGTGACTGACACATTCTGTTTAACCATCTCGTTGGAATCAATATAATTCTTACTTCTTGTGTGCTGCTATATATTAATATGTGAAATTTATAATAGGAAATTCTCAAAAAAATAATGTTAATGAGTCACTTCAATATATTCATATTTTATTTGCTTCAAATAATTTGTAAGAGAAAAACCGTATCACGTTCCTTTTATTCATGTTAGGCGCGATGACACTGGTCGGCGACGGATGTTTCATGGTGAAGTACGGATGTCCGAACCACGGAGGGCCATCAGACGGCCACGCGCTTACAACCGCAAGTATCTTCAGGGACGCGTTCGCGGAAAGTCATGGCGGTGCCCATGACGAGGAGACGTGTTTAAGACGGGCGCTGGATACGTGGGTCTATTGCGGATCTTTCGCAAACCATCCTGTGACATCTATTTACAGACCGTCGGGTAAATATTGTGAACGCATTATGTGAATAGTAATGACCAGTAATTCTGTTTTTCTATGTTTTCAAAAAATAGGAGATCAATTGTTGAATGTTCTTATAAATTACCATAATATAGTAAAGTTCACAATTAATAACAGTCGCACTAGTTAAACTTGTCAAAACATGTCACAAACACAAGTATGAGTTTTCGACCTGATATCTGCAAAGATATTAACTGCATCATCACAGGTGTTCTTAGGACCGCGGGGGCCGGATGTTGGATCCACGCCCAGCAGTGCAACATGATCCCAAAACCTCGCAGTATGTTCTACGACGCGTGGGGAGCAGCGAATCTGCATACCGGTTTGTCCTTGGCTTTAAATATGGTACTTAAAGGGGAAAATTGCCTAGTTAGGTATGATTTTAACAGGTTGTTTTAAGTGACAGCATAATAACAGTTAAATGTCAAGCATAGAAGAAAGTATAAACAAGGATTACCATTTACAAGTTTTGTTTGTTCTTATGCTGCCTTATATATTTTAATGTCACCGGCAGTATCACGAACGTTTGGCGATATGCAGTACAAATAAATTATTTGTTGAAATTGCGTTTCTTGTTACCAAGCCATGTAGAAGTATATGAGTCGTGCTCTAAGAAAACGGGGCTTAATACAGTTGCGTAAAGTGTCTTCCGCACAGGCTAATCAGGGACGACACCTTCCGCTTTTTGGAATTTATCGTTTTAAGGAAGTCTAAACAAAAACCTAGTCTTAGTGGAAAAAGTCGTCCCTGATAAGCCTGTGCGAACTGCACAGGCTTATCTGGGACGATACTTTACGCACATGCATT
This sequence comes from Dreissena rostriformis, assembly GCA_007657795.1. Taxonomy (NCBI): domain Eukaryota; kingdom Metazoa; phylum Mollusca; class Bivalvia; order Myida; family Dreissenidae; genus Dreissena; species Dreissena rostriformis. The sequence continues at coordinate 191,894 of VMBQ01001335.1, forward strand.
AAACCCCGTTTTCACAAAGCGAGGCTCAAACGTTTCAGCGTCCAGTTGAAGTTGACATACAAATATTTTAGTTCAGATAAATGCCATCCTTTTGCTGTGTCAAACATTTTGACAGACTATTCCTCATTATTTAGATGACGTCGAAGAGAGGTGTCTACGACAGGCTGCCTATTATTGGCGGAAATGCGGTTCGGATCCCGCACACCCGGTCACGGCGTACTTCCGGCCCTCCACTGCCAGCCGCACATATCCGGCAGCTGCAAAGGCCTGATCACAATGTTGGAAACAAATCTGTGCTAAACAACCTACGTTTATCATACAACATGCATATGCCTGTTATGTGTACCATTAATTGATGTAAATCGTTGTAGTTTAAAAAAAAGGCATTTTGAAATAGCACTTCGCATGTATTTTTATTCCATTCCCTTCTTGTAGTAAACATGTTAAATAATCGGTTGTGTAATGATATGTCCGGACCTACGTAGTGCCATGCATCCAAATAGTATGTTTATGAGTGGAAACTGTTTTCCTTTAATAGTGACCTTGACCTTAACCCATCTAGCCTAAAATACAATAACACGCTAGATCCCCGTGCATGATTGCTGCACCCAGAGTTGCATCATGATATGAAATATAGAAATAAATATACTAGATATCCCTAATTTTGGAAATAAATTGATCCAATTCAGAAGGATGGGAGAGTCAACTAGGTATAAATGGGTTAAATAAACAATGGACCTAATACTGCAAACACTTGACGCAACCAAATTCCTTTTTTCATTCATCTTTACATTATGTTCATTCAACCGTGAAATTGCAGTTTGAGCGAGATCCAATCAGGAGTTTAAGAGAACTTAAAAACACAAAATGTTGGGACAATATATAGTCAAATAGACAAATGACCATCAAAACATTCGACTGTTGACAGCAGAATGTGGTTAATGGGGCACTTTTATGTGTGCACCTTGTAATTTAAAGTTAACATATTGTAATAAACTAAAATTATTCTGATATCGAAAACAACCGAATAGTGACATTCTAGAGAGATTTCGTTGACATTGAATAATTAAAAAAAAAAGAATGATGTGAGGAAAAGTTGGCAGCATAATAAACAGATATTTTCATAATAAAAAACAAGAGATGTGTTAGTCAGAATTACAATGCCCCTACGCCGCTTTGATTGTTTTAGTTTTTGACCTTTGACCTTGAAGGATGACCTTGACCTTTCACCACTCAAAATGTGCAGCTCCATGAGATACACGTGCATGCCAAATATCAAGTTGCTATGATTAATATTGCAAAAAAAAAATCCACATTTTTCAAAACCTAAACGCAAAGTGTGACGGAATTTCAGAAGGACTGACGGACAGACAGAAAGACGGACAGTGCGATCACTATATGCCCACCTTTGGGGGCATAAAAACTTGCTTCTCTATCCAGTATCAAGATACCCTCAATGTGGTAATCTGAACTGCCATGATGATTTGTAATAAACAACAAGTAAATACTTTGATAACATTCTTTATATTTGTATTAAAATGTATCAACTTCAAGTAAAGTGTGTACAAATAAAAAGCATGCCACAACAAGAACACATAGTAAATGCTAAAATAGGTATGCAGAAACAAAACATTTCAATAGTTAAATCGTGAAATAGTATATTAACATGCATAAGAGAAATTAACAAAATGTCATTACAAACTATTCCAATAAGCGGGTCGTTTTAGCCAAAAGCGATCACCTGAGTTCTTCAGAAAGAAAGATTATAAGAAAAAAAACAAAGGTCTGATAATTAGCTGGAAAGCCATTTTAGGGAGGTTTCTAACTAAAGGTTCTAAAAGCATTCTGCTTTCAAATTCAAACTGTAACCATGACAGTGACAGTAAAACCAAATCACATACAAGTCGCACATTCTTTAAACATAAAAGAGAACTTACTATGTATACAATCGATATGCTATAAGGTGCGACACTGACACTTAAAGCGAATCCAGCTCAGACAAACACAAGTTTAGTTCTATTTCGCTTATTAGAATTACTATGGTATTAAATGAGATGTGTGCGCGTGTGCAATCACTGTGCTCAGCGCTTCCGGTCAATGGAAGACGGGTTTATTTTCTTATAGCAACGTTTCGAGATTATGGTGGCAAGAATGAACGTAGTTCGTGTGCATTGTGTTTTTTGTTTGGATTAAATAAAGGTATTGCTACACGTTGGTACGTAGTACGAACACTGACATTAATTAAACATGGTTGAATTTGCAAAAACATCTGCCACACGTGGTGGGGCAGTGAAATAAAATGGCGGGATCGCATGTTCAAGATGAGACATGTGAACAAAAAGAGAAAAGTCAGACTGGTAAGAAGTCGTCAAGAGGAAAACAGCCTGCTTAATCTCGTAGCACAGACAAGTCTAAAAAAACTGGCTAATGTTTCTGATGATGTGAATCCATCATTGGCGGAAAGTTCGAAAACAAACGACAACACGAAAAACTTTTGTTAATTTTGAAGTTACTACGTACGGAACCGCTTAATTTAAATGAAAATGCCTACGAACACAGGTTAGATCAAATTCAGAATAGACTGTTTGCAGGTGCTTGTTCGAATATCCTTCGGCCATATTGGAGGGAATTAGGGACCATACGGACCATAGACCATACGGCCCAGACTATACGGCCCAGATTGGTGGACCATACGGCAAAGATTTGCGGACCATATAGACCATGTCTGAAATTATATTCATCGGTGTTCCTCCAATATTTTATTAATAAATTTAATAACATATTTAAGTTGCTGCAATTACACGGAATATATTAACGTTATTGCGTTGTTTAATGACAATATACTTGTTTAATTTGAACATTTGCGGACAATACGGACCATGTCTTAATCAATAAATATTTCATTTTCTTTCAAGAATGTAAGAATACATTTAATTAAAAAAAAAGACTTTTGCTGTAAATACACAACAATGTTTATATTATTTCATCGTTTAGTGATATAACAAGGGCTGTTTGTAACACATGCATGCCCCCCATATGGGCTGTCAGTTGTAGTGGCAGCCAGTGTGTAAATACGTTTTTTGTCACTGTGAATTTGACCTTTGACCTTGTGACTTAAAAATCAATAGGGGTCATCTTCCAGTCATGATCAATGTACCTATGAAGTTTCATGATCCTAGGCCTAAGTATTCTTGAGTAATCATCAGGAAACCATTTAACTGTTTTGAGTCACTGTGACCTTAACCTTTGACCTAGTGACCTGAAATTAATAGGGGTCATCTGCCAGTCATGATCAATGTACCTATGAAATTTCATGGTCCTAGGCGTAAGCTTTCTTGAGTTATCATCCGGAAACCATTTTACTGTGTCGAGTCACATTGACCTTGACCTTTGACCTACTGACCTCAAAATCAATAGGGGTCATATGCAAGTCAAGATCAATGTACCTATGAAGTTTCATGATCCTAAACGTAAGCGATCTTGAGTAATCATCCGGAAACCATTTTACTGTGTCAAGTCACCGTGACCTTTGACCTAGTGACCTCAAAATCAATAGGGGTCATCTACGAATCATGATAAATGTACATATTAAGTTTCATGATCCTAGGCGTACGCGTTCTTGAGTTATCATCCGGAAACCATGTTACTGGTTCGAGTCACCGTGACCTTGACCTTTGACCTAGTGACCTGAAAATCAATAGGAGTCATCAGTTAGTGATGATCAATGTACCTATGAAGTTTCATGATGCTACGCGTAAGCCATTTTGAGTTATCATCCGGAAACCATTTTACTGTGTCGAG
>VMBQ01001336.1:4475-39227 GCA_007657795.1 Dreissena rostriformis
AATAATATTTATCATTGTATTGTTGAAAACACATTAAGAATCTATTATTGACATACCATAATTATATTGCTGAATATCTTTATTTAACATATTTCTGGTCTAAAGAAAATTCCAGGTCACCTAGTTCACGGATAGCGTCTTTATTATATAACTTTTACTGGCCGCGAACTCCGGTGATGACCTGTATATAAACTCTGACATTCACACACTGGCCGCTAATTGGCTCGATACCTCGCGGGTTGAAATGCAATGCATTAAAGTGAGGCCTCGCTTCCACTGCTCTTTATACTTTTACATGTTAACATGTTGACAGGAATATGGAAGTAAGTACTAAATATGAGAACATAGCCTTTAAGTATAAACGCTTTTGCCCTGGCAATCCTCTGAAAATAAAAGGTGCACGCACAAACTGTATTGATGTCGAGAATTGAGTGTAAAACTGTTCTATCTATTAAGCCTTTTCATTAGAGATAAAATTGTTTCATGCAGTAAAACAGTGTTACAAAGACGCGGATATGTTTCCAATGTTCTGGTGGTATACTCAAATCAGCCAATGGAATAAATGAAGTGTATTCATTCGTACCTAGCCGCGGGAAATTTTATTTGAATTTTATTGGACACTTACAAAGGTCAGGTAAGGTGAAAAGCTGGCTTAATACAGCTTACGCCGAAAAAACAGCACCGATATATAATAATAATCTATCGGTATTAATGACAGGGTTTTATAGTAGAATAGCTGACATTATTTTTCATCCCCATTGGAAGTAGCTTCACAATTATGCACCTTTCCCAGAAAATGACTACACTGGTGGTTTTTCCCTTTTTTCAATTGTTTGGTGTAATTGTTTTCCTTATAAAACCCAGGGCTTCATCTCCAGCCTCTGAATAAACCCTGGAAATAAATAATGTTATATTAATTTTTGGAAAAAACAACACACAAAGAAAATGATTATGTCAGCCATATTGTCACCTATCTGTCGTGTTTTAGATACCGCGCCATCGGATCAACAAGAGCTGTTCACGAAAAAGCTGCAGCAATGTTGCGCCGTGTTCGACTTCATGGACCCGGTGTCAGACCTCAAGAGCAAGGAGGTGAAGCGCGCGTGTCTCAACGAGCTCGTGGACTACATCACAGCAACACGGGGCGTGCTGGCAGAACCTGTGTACCCGGAGATTGTCAGAATGGTAAGCGCTTTCGCTGGGAGTTCACCCTTTCCCGCTCAAAAGCAAAGTCTAAATGATTATATGCAACTTGCATTAAACCAGAACAGCCTGCGAGTTACTCGCTTGCTGTTCCGGTTTTATGCTGTTCGCTGCTCATCAGTATCATAGGGTTGGAAGTGGAACCTTTAAAACTTGAATCTCGTAAGAAAGAATCTGTTAACAAAGTATGCTTACCTTTACTGAATTGTGGCCAATTACTTTAAGTTTAAATAATGAAATCGCCACGTGAACCTTATTGATTGAAAATTGTTATTATGTAAAATTATTAGAAAATAATTTGGATTCCAAACAAAATCTTTTTTCAAATTTTTAGCCATCTGTTTTTGTGGGCATTTTGTTGAATGTTGGAGCGTGTGATTCCTAGTTGCCTACTGACACTGCCAATAATGGGTTTTTTTATCGGACACTGAAAGAGACAGCAGGAAATCTTTCTAATGCAAATAATTGTATATTATTGCTGTTGTTGCAAGAATTAAGACAATGTGTTTGCTCTGTAGGGCGTCAGATAGGAGATAAGTACAATGTACATGTAGGCTTGAACTCGGTTTAGACTTTGGTTGTCTGTGCATGTTAAAATGGGTTGTCTTGCTACAGGTCTTGTTAGCCAGTGTTCTTGTCATTGACAAAAAGTAATGCGATATTAAATAGGTGATCATACCGGGTGATGCAGTTTTATTCAAAGAGTAGAATAAACATAGATATTGTTCATTCAGCTTTGCATGTATCATTTAACTGCACTATGTACAATTGATTGTGTTTAAACAGAAGCCAGAGTTCACATTCCAAGCTGTTGAAAGTATGTCTGACATTGCTGTTAGAACACTCTGGCTGTGCATACCTGTAATATGCTGGTGAGCTATTTATAGAACTAGTATCCAAAATAGTCAAGATAGCGTCTCTCTGCAAGGCTGTTGGCCTGTCTACCTGTATACACTACCCCCACCACAGTCCATGTTACTGTGTGATATACATAAGTCTCGTTCTAGGAAACGGGCATTAATGCATGTGCAAAAAGTGTCGTGCCAGATTAGCCTGTGCAGTATGCACAGGCTAATCAGGGACGACACTTTGTTGGAACTGGGTTTTCCCTAAGAAGAGACTTTCTTTAAATGAAAAATACATTAAAAGCGGAAAGTGTGGTCCCTGCGAACTGCACAGGCTAATATGGGACGACACTTAACGCACACGCAGTAAACCTGGTTTTCCCAGAACAAGGCTCACATGAACCAGTTGGACATTCTACAGGGGCTGCATGGTGAGGCAACTTTTCAAGTGGCCTGACACGCCAAGCCCATCTTGCTGTCAGTGGATAGAATATATTCATCAAACGATGTTGATCTTGACCTTCTGTTCATTCAAATTATTGTACATATTTCTTCATTTCCCCATTAAACCACACTTAAATGCTACAACAGGTTCTTTTTTTCCTTTTAAATGGAAGTTTTTACTGTGTGTTTCTAATAATATTTCAAAGGAAATTTAAACTTTTGAACAAAATTGATAATAATAAATTATAATAATATTAATAATTATTATTGAATTCATACCAGTCCTTTATACCCCACACTAGCAAGCAGAATGGTTTAAAGCTGACAACACTAACTCAGTGGGTTTGACTAGACCTTGGCTTTGTTCAATGTAAACTTGTTTTTGTCAGAAGTTTTAGTATCTTCTCAGCCAAGAGTGTGTTGAGTTTAAGAAAGTGTTCTTCAATTGACATTCTAAAGCTAAACAAATGGCAACCTGTTAACCAATGTCCACATAAATTGGCTATGGGATACTTACCAATTTTGAAATCTCATTTTTTTTATAAAACCTTATTAAAATTTAGAGTTGCTAACAATTTCTGTATTTTAAACCGGTTGTACAACCATTGATGAAAAGTTTTGTGAGAACAACACAGTACATAATTATCTTAATAATGTTTTTATTAATAGCCAGAGATTAGTGCGGATAAACATATGAAGTGTTTTACATGGTCTGTACAGATTGTTTCCCCTTTTATGGTTTTGGTGAGTTGCCAACTTAGGAAATCTAATCCCTGACTTAGTTCAGTCTACAATGCCAAGTTAACATGCGTTTCAAAATTGATTATTTACGTTTCAAAATTAAGCTGGATATTATAAGTCAACATAAGTTAACAAGTACAAAGTATTAATAGTTGTAGAAACTTGTGGGATAAACACTAGCTAATGTTTGCTTGGAGAATTCTATGTATTACAGTATTGATTCTTGTTTTTTTTTTCATTATTAGAATACGTATACTATTAAAAGATAATTATGCTAAAATTGATATGAGTCACATGTAAATATTTAATACAACTTGAGAAATTTAGACATAGATTAATGTTATAAGCAAAATGGAATTAACCAAAACATACATGTCTGAATAAAATCCCAACTATATAATTATGAATACATAAATGTAGTTGCAATCCTTAGTCCAACTTGTTGACGCTCTCAAATATTAATCTACTTTGTATATGGGTAATATTTGGAGCGTACAACGGGGGAAAGATCAAAACAATGGTGGAAAGTTTTCCTTCTTTGTCTTTATTGTTGCGCACGTATTTGTGCGCAACATTCAAGCCCCGATATCAGACATTTAATATCAACGGATTGCAATAATATTTACATACCCGCGTAGATAATTCATTTCTCGATAATGTTCCGTAAGAATTATGTAATGACACTTTGAATTTTGCACGCCTGAGCAATTTAAATCAAACCACTATTCAAATTTGCAATATCTGTCGCTTCGCTCGCTGTGTACTGCAGGTAGATTTTAATCGATCACGCAGCCTATTACACCGTAATGCCTTCTTCTGATTGGTTGATATTTAAATCGTTTCATAACATGGCGAGAGGTCAGGAATTGTATCGAGATTTAAGCAGAAGTTTAACTGAAAAAAAGTATGCCTTTTAACTTCAATTCGAAGATATTTGAGGTAAAAATGGACTTCTGAACTAAAACTTAATGAGTTGGTAATGTTTTTTTTGCAATTTTAAGCATATTGATAAAAAATAAAACTTTCTGGTTTCCACCACGTAATTGGTCCTTGGCCGATAAGACGTTCCAAAGAATGTAGCCCATATAAAAAGTATCTCTAAATTCTTTGCAAGTCTTATAAATAAGACTATTGCAATCCTATGCAAGTTAGATATAAAAATTAAAATATTTAATTTATTAACAACACTTTAATTGTATATTTATTATTATATGAATGGCAATTGTTCCTGTTGAGAAATCTGCCAGTTTTCATATTGTTTATATATTGGTAGGGTAGGGATAGAGTTGCACAGTAAGAAAAAACATACCTGATGGAGCATAATTTATATAAAACATATTATGTCATTTTTGAAAACAGTTACTGATTCTATTGCTGGTTGTTCCGTGAGAATTGTTGAGAGAAGTTCAAGTTACTGTAGTTGCGATATTTATAAAAGCATTTTGTTGTTGTGTCGATCCTACAGATCTCATGTTTTATGCATAAACCACAATATACCATGGCAGTTACGCATGGTTATCTTTCTAGTGTTAGTTTCATTGAAAGGAAGTTTTGTGTGTGACCTTGTTCCAGTTTAACACATCAGTCACTCAGCTGTACATGGGGATTCTGTTTACATGTGTAGTTTAAAAGCTGGCTTATGAATGAAACTAAGGAGTTGAATGTTGTTATTGATAATTTACTTAAACATAGCCGATTTGCTTATTTTTTTCAGTGTATTTATTTAAGGACCTGTTTGAAGAATTCGCACTAGACAATATTATTAGTCCTTGTAAATTTTAAATATTTGTTCACAGATTGGGTGACTGATTAAATGAAACTCAGACAAAAACTGCGTAGCCTACACCTATGCTGTCATATTTTATTAACGAACGTCGAATAAAACCTTGAGCTATGAAGATAATATGCTATAAATAGCAGAAAAATGTGTTTCTTAAAGGTGAAAATGTACACAATTATCCGATATCCGTGACATTTCCTCGCAGAATTGGCCAATAATTGACGGTATTGATTTGCAGAGAAAACTGCTGCAAGACAGCTTATTTAAATGAAGCTGGAAATGAGGCGTTGTGGGGAGAATAAACGCAATCATAGCCTTCCTCAGTCAGGCTTACCACACGCATGAACACTTGCTAAGACATGTAACAGTGGCATCATAACAGTCAATCAGTCATGATAATCAAAACACAGTGCATTCCTTCTCTTAGAAATTGAATATTGGAGAGCAATCAAAAAATATATTAATTTAAGGAAATATTTGCGCATGTATTTAAACCTTACTTAATACTAGAGTAATGATTTGCTAAATTGCTGTTCAAGTCTTTGTAAATTAATGAATTGGTTTAAAATTAGAAATTGCTACTATTAGGATTGAAATATTGCAAATAAAAAAATTGGTTAACCTGGTACAATTATATTCAATTATGTGTGCTGAATTCAGTATTGAAATCATTATACATTGTATATAAGCATGAGTATTCCTTCATTAAGTATACCCTGTATGTCTATTTACATAGAGAACATGCACATCATGTATAATTTATGCAAGCTTATCAATGACGACCTATTCTACATGTTATACTGGAATAATTAAAAGTACATGTCTTAAAGAGTAATACTTACTTTGGCGTGAAAACAGCTCATTCACGGAGTAGAAATGTGAAATGAAACCAAGATAAATGTGTTTGTCTGGTTGACTTAAATCCTATAGATGGTACTAAAAGGTGTTCCAAAGTCACACTTACACACACAAGTTTATCAACACTATAAATATTACTCCCCTGCTGTAAATTGGGAGTGGGGAGGATTAACCTTCATTAGTTTTCGGTCTGTTATGTTCATATCTGCTCCGGCCATATATCTTGTCCCCATTAAATGATTTTCATGAAACTTTTCTCAAACCTTAAGGTCAAGGACACTTTGTACAGAAGGCATGGATCATTCACACCATCTCAAGGTCAAAGTGACATTTGAAGCTTAATATTTGAGCACTTATTTTTCAATTTACCCTTTTTAGAAATATCATTTCAGGCCTTTAAAACCTTGACAAGAACCCTGGAATTAATTGCGTCATTTGGTGTGCAGAGAACTAAGGCAATTCACAAAATTTAATATCATTTTTTGTGTTTTCTATGTCAAAAGTCAAACTTTGAAAAAAGAAAAAGAAAAGAGCAAGCTATGTTTTAGCCAGTTATGATTGAACATTTGTGTCATGTTCTGAGAAAACTGGGCATAATGCTTGTGCGTTAATTGTCATCACAGATTAGCCTGTGCAGTCCCCACAGGCTAATCAGGGACGACAATTTCCGCTTCTATGGAATTTTTTCGTTTAAATGATGTCTTTTCTTAGCGAAAATCTAGTTTAGGCGGAAAGTGTTGTCCCTGATTAGCCTGTGTTGACTGCAAAGGCTAATCTGGGACGACACTTTACGCACTTGCATTAAGCCCAGTTTTCTCAGAACATGACACGTTTACAAGATCATACAAACTTATAAGTAAAGCCCGGCTAAATTATGTGAACTACTCAATAATAAATATGGGTAAGTACAAATGCATATATTTGAACTTTCCTTTCAATGTATAGAGCATTTAAAACTTTCCTTGGCAATTTGCAGGATTTGCAACTCAAGTTATTATAGTTCCATGCATAATAGTTGCCAGCTGAGTGTTAAGAGTATTAATGGAAACTGATGTTGCTGCACAATTATTGCAGTTGAAACGTGTAGTGCAGCTTTTGTTTTGACTGGCAATATCTACACATTGATTGGAAATATATTGTTAGAGATTTGTTGTGGCTCTGATAATAACCTTGGTTTTAACTGTAAAATTTGAAAAATTAAGTTAGTGACTTCTTCAGACAATAGTCTGAGATGTGATTGGTTCTTCCACTTTTTAGATTTTGAGGAAAGATTTCATTATGCTTGATTTTATGCTATCAAAAGTCCTTGTACATTTCCTGGATTCAGGGAACCTGTTAAGAAGATTTAAGGTTATTCACTTCTCATGAGTATGACTTTTAATCACAGTACTATTTCATTATCTAAAAAAGTACTATGCATGTATTGTGTACATGACTTGTTAAGAATCCACTTACTATAATCTTGCTTGCTTGTATTACTCAGTGTAGTTACAAGTCCAAGTATTCATTCCTGGGCTGTAATGATTCAGGCAGATAAATGACTGTCCAAGTTCTTTGTTAGCATATTTCAGTAGTTATTACCCTACTGCACCCTTGGTATGCAACTATTTCCATTGCGCTAAATTTACACCCACCTATAAAGCTAAGCGTATGCTTATTTGATTCAAGCTATGATCCTCTACAGCTTTTACAATGGTATTTTAAACTGTTAAATATAAATGGTTTTCAATTTCAGATTGCCTGCAATATATTCCGCACGTTACCTCCCAATGACAACCCGGAGTTTGACCCTGAGGAAGATGAGCCAACCTTGGAGGCGTCTTGGCCCCACTTACAGGTAATACACCTTCCTTGTCCTACCTCAAGGTTATACACCCTCCTTGCCAAACTATTGGAAATAATTCTCCTAACTACATCTACAGTACAGGCACCGCGTACTTAAACAAACGCCACTCGCCGCGGTGTTCATCTCACTGTGTTCGCCTACCAAAATGAACACCGCGATGGGTGTTCGGATCAAATGTCGCGGGGGCCGTTTGCCATAAGGCGAACACCGCGAATCACCGCAGACCCATTATATGTACCGCTGTGTTCATTGTGTTTGATAAAAATAAAATAATTAAAAATAAACATATTGTTTTGATCACTTTAATTGAAAAGTGATAATTAATAAATAACGTATATTTTTCTTTTCGGGGCAAGTCGGTACCAATTTGCAGAAAAAATCTACCGAGTGTTTGAATGCTATAGGTGTCATTTGGTGTCTTAATAAATTAACAAATGATTACGAACAATCACAATCGATTACCGCATACATGCGAAAATTCCCGTCTATCCATTACCCGATAATCCAGTATATTTCTGATTTCCATTTTGAAATGCTAATTCTGGTAAATATTGACTATAAAAGTGTGATAGAAATGCAAAAAATCACAAACTTTCGCCATATCTCTAAACTATCAAATAAATTTCGGCATATGGTTCTATTTAAAGATTTGATGAAATAAGCGCCCAATCAGGGCAGGTATATTCTAAGAATCGTAAATCACCTGACGCCTAGTGCGTGCGTTGTGTACAGTTCATGTTCTGTTAGCCACACATAAATACATGTATATGCCCATGACATTTTCATGGTTCTCATAAAAAGCGCGCAAAAATTGGGGTTTCTGGCTATTTGTAGCTGAGGTTGTTTTGCTAAATATTGCTAAAATGATTTATATTATGTTTGCTTTTCTGCATCAAACAGTTTATGTTCCATTCAAAATCTTATGTAACTTCGTCACTTAAGAACACTTGAAGTTTAGTATTCCCGAATGCTTTATGACAACTAGCCTTGGCATTATTTAAGCCTTGTTCTGGGAAAACTGGGCTTAATTCATATAAGTAAAGTGTCGTCCCTGGCAGTCCGGACAGGCTTATCAGGGTCGAATGACACTGTGTGCCTTAACTGGATTTTGGTTTGGAAGGGACCTCCTTTAAATGAAAAATACCATAAAAGCAGAGAGTGTCCTCCCCACTAGTCTGTGCGGACTGCACAGGCTAATCAGGGACGACACTTTACGCACATGCATTAAGCCCAATTTTCCTAGAATGTGGCATTTTTTCCTTGCAGATTGTCTACGAGTTCTTTCTACGATTTCTTGAATCTCCTGACTTTCAACCCAGCCATGCAAAAAAGTTTATTGATCAAAAGTTTGTTCTTCAAGTAAGTATGTGGAAAGGTGGTACTGACATGAACAAGCTGACAGTTGTTTCCCTATGTTTGTATTTTGTTAAAAACTCATGTATTTGAAATATTCTGGGGTAAGTGTTGGGTTCAGCTACATATGTAGCCCTCAAACCGGCTTTTACCCTCAATAATTTGTATTGACTATTCTGAGGCGGTGATTACAGTTTTAACCATGGTATATCTGTATTTTTCTGTTATAAAAGTAGTTGTAAGAAACAATAATTTCTCTCTCGGATAGTTTCTGCAGTTTCATTGTTAGCTATATTAAAAATAGAGAATATAAGGTTAGTGTCTTTGTGTACTTGAATTTATCGGACGAGTTGAAGATTGGTTTACACTGCCAGGCTTGCAGAGCCTTTCTCGGCTAGCCGGACAAAGTCCAGCATACAAGTATATAAATTTAGATTTTATTTATATATTCTTTAAAAATTGGGACGTAGAGGTATGATAAACAGAAAAATAGGGCACTGCCCTTTCATTTTGTATGATATCATACTCTGGACAAATAAAACTAGAAATGGCGCGGCAGAGGCCGACGCGTATCCCCACACCGAATGTTTGACCTAGGTGTGCCCCAGGGTTGGTAATGGGGCCACGCATAGTCAAGATTGACCGTATTGTCATAAGAGAAGTTCAGTATCAATTAAAAGTGAATTGGTGTAGAAATGAAGAAGTTATAGTAAAGGCAATTTTGGGTGGGTGTGACCTATGTGGGCAGGTCGCCCCAGGGTTGGTAATGGGGCCATGCATAGTTGAGATTGACCGTATTGTCATAAGCGAAGTTCAGTATCAATTTGAAGTGAATCAGTGTAGAAATGAAGAAATTATAGTAAAAGGCAATTTTGGTTGGATGTGGTCTATGTGGGCGGGGCGCCCCAGGGTTGGTAATGGGGCCATGCATAGTTGAGATTGACCATATTGTCATAAGAGAAGTTCAGTATCAATTTGAAGTGTATCCGTGTAGAAATGAAGAAATTATAGTAAATGGAAATTTTTGGTGGGTGTGGCCTATGTTGGCGGGGCGCCCCAGGGTTGTGAATGGGGCCATGCATGGTTGAGATTGACCGCATTGTCATAAGAGAGGTCCAGTATCAATTTGAAGTGAATCGGTGTAGAAATGAAGAAGTAAATGTAAAATAACCTAAAAAAAATAGTGATAATTTCTGACCCGGCCCCACCCCAACCCCCATAACTTTTGACCCAGGGGTCAGATCAAAATTCCAAATAGTGCAGGGTCGCACATATGCTCATAGCTACCATGTGTGTAAGTTTCAAGGTTCTAGTGCTAATAGTGTAGGAGGAGATATTGGCCAGGACGGACGGACGGACAGACGGACGGNTTCTGACAAGATACCAAGCATTTTGATAGGACACTCAATTCTAGTGAAATGGCGAGATTCTGACAAGATACCAAGCATTTTGATAGGACACTCAATTCTAGTGAAATGGCGAGATTCTGACAAGATACCAAGCATTTTGATAGGACACTCAATTCTAGTGAAATGGCGAGATTCTGACAAGATACCAAGCATTTTGATAGGACACTCAATTCTAGTGAAATGGCGAGATTCTGACAAGATACCAAGCATTTTGATAGGACACTCAATTCTAGTGAAATGGCGAGATTCTGACAAGATACCAAGCATTTTGATAGGACACTCAATTCTAGTGAAATGGCGAGATTCTGACAAGATACCAAGCATTTTGATAGGACACTCAATTCTAGTGAAATGGCGAGATTCTGACAAGATACCAAGCATTTTGATAGGACACTCAATTCTAGTGAAATGGCGAGATTCTGACAAGATACCAAGCATTTTGATAGGACACTCAATTCTAGTGAAATGGCGAGATTCTGACAAGATACCAAGCATTTTGATAGGACACTCAATTCTAGTGAAATGGCGAGATTCTGACAAGATACCAAGCATTTTGATAGGACACTCAATTCTAGTGAAATGGCGAGATTCTGACAAGATACCAAGCATTTTGATAGGACACTCAATTCTAGTGAAATGGCGAGATTCTGACAAGATACCAAGCATTTTGATAGGACACTCAATTCTAGTGAAATGGCGAGATTCTGACAAGATACCAAGCATTTTGATAGGACACTCAATTCTAGTGAAATGGCGAGATTCTGACAAGATACCAAGCATTTTGATAGGACACTCAATTCTAGTGAAATGGCGAGATTCTGACAAGATACCAAGCATTTTGATAGGACACTCAATTCTAGTGAAATGGCGAGATTCTGACAAGATACCAAGCATTTTGATAGGACACTCAATTCTAGTGAAATGGCGAGATTCTGACAAGATACCAAGCATTTTGATAGGACACTCAATTCTAGTGAAATGGCGAGATTCTGACAAGATACCAAGCATTTTGATAGGACACTCAATTCTAGTGAAATGGCGAGATTCTGACAAGATACCAAGCATTTTGATAGGACACTCAATTCTAGTGAAATGGCGAGATTCTGACAAGATACCAAGCATTTTGATAGGACACTCAATTCTAGTGAAATGGCGAGATTCTGACAAGATACCAAGCATTTTGATAGGACACTCAATTCTAGTGAAATGGCGAGATTCTGACAAGATACCAAGCATTTTGATAGGACACTCAATTCTAGTGAAATGGCGAGATTCTGACAAGATACCAAGCATTTTGATAGGACACTCAATTCTAGTGAAATGGCGAGATTCTGACAAGATACCAAGCATTTTGATAGGACACTCAATTCTAGTGAAATGGCGAGATTCTGACAAGATACCAAGCATTTTGATAGGACACTCAATTCTAGTGAAATGGCGAGATTCTGACAAGATACCAAGCATTTTGATAGGACACTCAATTCTAGTGAAATGGCGAGATTCTGACAAGATACCAAGCATTTTGATAGGACACTCAATTCTAGTGAAATGGCGAGATTCTGACAAGATACCAAGCATTTTGATAGGACACTCAATTCTAGTGAAATGGCGAGATTCTGACAAGATACCAAGCATTTTGATAGGACACTCAATTCTAGTGAAATGGCGAGATTCTGACAAGATACCAAGCATTTTGATAGGACACTCAATTCTAGTGAAATGGCGAGATTCTGACAAGATACCAAGCATTTTGATAGGACACTCAATTCTAGTGAAATGGCGAGATTCTGACAAGATACCAAGCATTTTGATAGGACACTCAATTCTAGTGAAATGGCGAGATTCTGACAAGATACCAAGCATTTTGATAGGACACTCAATTCTAGTGAAATGGCGAGATTCTGACAAGATACCAAGCATTTTGATAGGACACTCAATTCTAGTGAAATGGCGAGATTCTGACAAGATACCAAGCATTTTGATAGGACACTCAATTCTAGTGAAATGGCGAGATTCTGACAAGATACCAAGCATTTTGATAGGACACTCAATTCTAGTGAAATGGCGAGATTCTGACAAGATACCAAGCATTTTGATAGGACACTCAATTCTAGTGAAATGGCGAGATTCTGACAAGATACCAAGCATTTTGATAGGACACTCAATTCTAGTGAAATGGCGAGATTCTGACAAGATACCAAGCATTTTGATAGGACACTCAATTCTAGTGAAATGGCGAGATTCTGACAAGATACCAAGCATTTTGATAGGACACTCAATTCTAGTGAAATGGCGAGATTCTGACAAGATACCAAGCATTTTGATAGGACACTCAATTCTAGTGAAATGGCGAGATTCTGACAAGATACCAAGCATTTTGATAGGACACTCAATTCTAGTGAAATGGCGAGATTCTGACAAGATACCAAGCATTTTGATAGGACACTCAATTCTAGTGAAATGGCGAGATTCTGACAAGATACCAAGCATTTTGATAGGACACTCAATTCTAGTGAAATGGCGAGATTCTGACAAGATACCAAGCATTTTGATAGGACACTCAATTCTAGTGAAATGGCGAGATTCTGACAAGATACCAAGCATTTTGATAGGACACTCAATTCTAGTGAAATGGCGAGATTCTGACAAGATACCAAGCATTTTGATAGGACACTCAATTCTAGTGAAATGGCGAGATTCTGACAAGATACCAAGCATTTTGATAGGACACTCAATTCTAGTGAAATGGCGAGATTCTGACAAGATACCAAGCATTTTGATAGGACACTCAATTCTAGTGAAATGGCGAGATTCTGACAAGATACCAAGCATTTTGATAGGACACTCAATTCTAGTGAAATGGCGAGATTCTGACAAGATACCAAGCATTTTGATAGGACACTCAATTCTAGTGAAATGGCGAGATTCTGACAAGATACCAAGCATTTTGATAGGACACTCAATTCTAGTGAAATGGCGAGATTCTGACAAGATACCAAGCATTTTGATAGGACACTCAATTCTAGTGAAATGGCGAGATTCTGACAAGATACCAAGCATTTTGATAGGACACTCAATTCTAGTGAAATGGCGAGATTCTGACAAGATACCAAGCATTTTGATAGGACACTCAATTCTAGTGAAATGGCGAGATTCTGACAAGAT
The DNA here is from genome assembly GCA_007657795.1 of Dreissena rostriformis. Taxonomy (NCBI): domain Eukaryota; kingdom Metazoa; phylum Mollusca; class Bivalvia; order Myida; family Dreissenidae; genus Dreissena; species Dreissena rostriformis. The sequence continues at coordinate 18,120 of VMBQ01001336.1, forward strand.
ACCAAGCATTTTGATAGGACACTCAATTCTAGTGAAATGGCGAGATTCTGACAAGATACCAAGCATTTTGATAGGACACTCAATTCTAGTGAAATGGCGAGATTCTGACAAGATACCAAGCATTTTGATAGGACACTCAATTCTAGTGAAATGGCGAGATTCTGACAAGATACCAAGCATTTTGATAGGACACTCAATTCTAGTGAAATGGCGAGATTCTGACAAGATACCAAGCATTTTGATAGGACACTCAATTCTAGTGAAATGGCGAGATTCTGACAAGATACCAAGCATTTTGATAGGACACTCAATTCTAGTGAAATGGCGAGATTCTGACAAGATACCAAGCATTTTGATAGGACACTCAATTCTAGTGAAATGGCGAGATTCTGACAAGATACCAAGCATTTTGATAGGACACTCAATTCTAGTGAAATGGCGAGATTCTGACAAGATACCAAGCATTTTGATAGGACACTCAATTCTAGTGAAATGGCGAGATTCTGACAAGATACCAAGCATTTTGATAGGACACTCAATTCTAGTGAAATGGCGAGATTCTGACAAGATACCAAGCATTTTGATAGGACACTCAATTCTAGTGAAATGGCGAGATTCTGACAAGATACCAAGCATTTTGATAGGACACTCAATTCTAGTGAAATGGCGAGATTCTGACAAGATACCAAGCATTTTGATAGGACACTCAATTCTAGTGAAATGGCGAGATTCTGACAAGATACCAAGCATTTTGATAGGACACTCAATTCTAGTGAAATGGCGAGATTCTGACAAGATACCAAGCATTTTGATAGGACACTCAATTCTAGTGAAATGGCGAGATTCTGACAAGATACCAAGCATTTTGATAGGACACTCAATTCTAGTGAAATGGCGAGATTCTGACAAGATACCAAGCATTTTGATAGGACACTCAATTCTAGTGAAATGGCGAGATTCTGACAAGATACCAAGCATTTTGATAGGACACTCAATTCTAGTGAAATGGCGAGATTCTGACAAGATACCAAGCATTTTGATAGGACACTCAATTCTAGTGAAATGGCGAGATTCTGACAAGATACCAAGCATTTTGATAGGACACTCAATTCTAGTGAAATGGCGAGATTCTGACAAGATACCAAGCATTTTGATAGGACACTCAATTCTAGTGAAATGGCGAGATTCTGACAAGATACCAAGCATTTTGATAGGACACTCAATTCTAGTGAAATGGCGAGATTCTGACAAGATACCAAGCATTTTGATAGGACACTCAATTCTAGTGAAATGGCGAGATTCTGACAAGATACCAAGCATTTTGATAGGACACTCAATTCTAGTGAAATGGCGAGATTCTGACAAGATACCAAGCATTTTGATAGGACACTCAATTCTAGTGAAATGGCGAGATTCTGACAAGATACCAAGCATTTTGATAGGACACTCAATTCTAGTGAAATGGCGAGATTCTGACAAGATACCAAGCATTTTGATAGGACACTCAATTCTAGTGAAATGGCGAGATTCTGACAAGATACCAAGCATTTTGATAGGACACTCAATTCTAGTGAAATGGCGAGATTCTGACAAGATACCAAGCATTTTGATAGGACACTCAATTCTAGTGAAATGGCGAGATTCTGACAAGATACCAAGCATTTTGATAGGACACTCAATTCTAGTGAAATGGCGAGATTCTGACAAGATACCAAGCATTTTGATAGGACACTCAATTCTAGTGAAATGGCGAGATTCTGACAAGATACCAAGCATTTTGATAGGACACTCAATTCTAGTGAAATGGCGAGATTCTGACAAGATACCAAGCATTTTGATAGGACACTCAATTCTAGTGAAATGGCGAGATTCTGACAAGATACCAAGCATTTTGATAGGACACTCAATTCTAGTGAAATGGCGAGATTCTGACAAGATACCAAGCATTTTGATAGGACACTCAATTCTAGTGAAATGGCGAGATTCTGACAAGATACCAAGCATTTTGATAGGACACTCAATTCTAGTGAAATGGCGAGATTCTGACAAGATACCAAGCATTTTGATAGGACACTCAATTCTAGTGAAATGGCGAGATTCTGACAAGATACCAAGCATTTTGATAGGACACTCAATTCTAGTGAAATGGCGAGATTCTGACAAGATACCAAGCATTTTGATAGGACACTCAATTCTAGTGAAATGGCGAGATTCTGACAAGATACCAAGCATTTTGATAGGACACTCAATTCTAGTGAAATGGCGAGATTCTGACAAGATACCAAGCATTTTGATAGGACACTCAATTCTAGTGAAATGGCGAGATTCTGACAAGATACCAAGCATTTTGATAGGACACTCAATTCTAGTGAAATGGCGAGATTCTGACAAGATACCAAGCATTTTGATAGGACACTCAATTCTAGTGAAATGGCGAGATTCTGACAAGATACCAAGCATTTTGATAGGACACTCAATTCTAGTGAAATGGCGAGATTCTGACAAGATACCAAGCATTTTGATAGGACACTCAATTCTAGTGAAATGGCGAGATTCTGACAAGATACCAAGCATTTTGATAGGACACTCAATTCTAGTGAAATGGCGAGATTCTGACAAGATACCAAGCATTTTGATAGGACACTCAATTCTAGTGAAATGGCGAGATTCTGACAAGATACCAAGCATTTTGATAGGACACTCAATTCTAGTGAAATGGCGAGATTCTGACAAGATACCAAGCATTTTGATAGGACACTCAATTCTAGTGAAATGGCGAGATTCTGACAAGATACCAAGCATTTTGATAGGACACTCAATTCTAGTGAAATGGCGAGATTCTGACAAGATACCAAGCATTTTGATAGGACACTCAATTCTAGTGAAATGGCGAGATTCTGACAAGATACCAAGCATTTTGATAGGACACTCAATTCTAGTGAAATGGCGAGATTCTGACAAGATACCAAGCATTTTGATAGGACACTCAATTCTAGTGAAATGGCGAGATTCTGACAAGATACCAAGCATTTTGATAGGACACTCAATTCTAGTGAAATGGCGAGATTCTGACAAGATACCAAGCATTTTGATAGGACACTCAATTCTAGTGAAATGGCTAGATTCTGACAAGATACCAAGCATTGTGATAGGACACCCAATTCTAGTGAAATGGCGAGATTCTGACAAGATACCAAGCATTTTGATAGGACACCCAGTTCTAGTGAAATGGCTAGATTCTGACAAGATACCAAGCATTTTGATGCCTATATTAATTCATGTTAACCCTTCACCGCTCAGTTACTCATTTCGACTCGTTTGTAGACCCTTAGAAAATCAAATTGAATTAAAAACCTTTCTTACCAGATTCAAGTTTTCAAGGCTTCATTACAAACCTTTAGATACATTTGAGCAGCAAACATCATAAAACCTGAAAATACCGCGAGTTACTTGCAGGCTGTTCTGGTTTTATGCTGGTTTTATATAGCCATTTTCACTTTGCTTCTGAGTAGGAAAGGGTTAATACATGTTCAATACCCCTGTAACTGGTTCATGGGATGATGTTGTTACACTGCTGGGTCCATTCAACCCCTATCCCCTCTATGGGTGTTGTTCCTTATATTTCAGGTGATCAAAGGACTTCTGAAGTTTTGGCCAAAGACTTGTAGTCAGAAAGAGGTATGTATGACTGCTCCAAATGGATGAAGTGAAGTATTTGAACACTTAATAATTGATAAAATTGTCAAACCAGTTGCAAATCTCATAATTCATCTGGTGTTTTAGGTGTTGTAATTCACCCTGTGTTGCAGGTTTTACAACAAATCTGCCCATTAATTGCAGGCTCAGCGCAAAGTCTGATAGGCCATTTTTGCTTTTGCTAAACAAATTGAAAGTAGTGTTATTATCATTTCACGACCAATATTGTTAAGACTTGTTCATACTCATGTATGGTGTGTTGTGCGCAGACTTGTGTACATTTGAGCCTAGTTCTAAGAAAACTGAGTTTAATGCATGTGCATAAAGTGTCGTCCCAGATTATCCCGTGCAGTCCACACAGGCCAACCAGGGACGACACTTTCCGCTTTCATGGAATTTTTGGTTTAAATGAAGTCTCTTCTTAAAGAACATCCAGTTTAGGCGGAAAGTGTTGTCCATGATTAGCCTGTGCGGCCTGCACAGGCTAATATTGGATGACGCTTTACGCCCATGCATTTAGCCCAGTTTTCCCAGAACAATGCTAATTGTTGTCCTTGCAGGTGATGTTCCTGGGAGAGATAGAGGAGATTCTGGATGTGATAGAGCCCACACAGTTCCAGAAAATCATGGAGCCACTCTTCAGGCAGATAGCACGCTGCGTCTCCAGTCCACACTTTCAGGTAGGTCCCAATTACACAGTCTACAATTTCAAGTGTGTCTCATTAATAACTTATAAGAACTAATGAGAACTAATGAGATCAACTAGAAAGTATAATCCGTCCAATTTAGACTTACTTGAAAACCTAGGTTTCAAATAAATAGAGATGTGTATGTTGTAGGGATAATTTCCGACCGAAGTTTATTAATCCCCTCCTCCCCCCTCCCACAAACACACACATTTTGGACAGTGAATACAATAGCTTTAATAGCTCCATGCACACCCCACTATATGTGTTGTATTCTGAGAAAACTGGGCATAATGCTTGTGCGTAAAGTGTCGTCCCAGATTAGCCTGTGCAGTCCGCACTTTCCGCCTAAACTGGATTTTCGCTAAGAAGAGACATTATTTAAACGAAAAATTCCATAAAAGCGGAAATTGTCGTATCTGATTAGCCTGTGCGGACTGCACAGGCTAATCTGGGACGACAATTTACGCACAAGCATTATACCTAGTTTTCTCAGAACACGACACATATATTCATGGTGTCTGTCCTGTGTCAGGTTGCGGAGCGTGCCCTGTACTACTGGAACAAAGACTAGCTCCATGCACACCCCACTATATATTCATGCTGTCTGCCCTGTATCAGGTAGCAGAGCGTGCCCTGTACTACTGGAACAACGACTTTGTATATTGATGGTGCATTCCCTGTTTACAGGTTGCTGAGCGTGCCCTGTACTACTGGAACAACGACTATGTGACCCAGCTGATAGAGGAGAACTCGAGCGTGGTGCTGCCCATCATGTTCCCTGCGCTCTACAAGATCTCCAAGGAGCACTGGAACCAGACCATCGTGGCCCTCGTCTATAACGTCCTCAAGACATTCATGGAGATGAACAGCAAACTGTTCGATGATCTGACTGCTAACTACAAGTCTGAGAGGCAAAAGTTAGTGTCGTGTTAATTGTTTGATGAACTGATTGCTAATTACAAGTTTGTACTGCAAAAGTGAGTGTCAAAAGTTTTCACAGAAGATTCGATCGACTGCTTAATGAATGTGCATAAAGTGTCGTCTTAGATTAGCCTTTGCAGTCTGCACACGCTAATCAGGGACAACACTTTCCATCTAAGCTGGATTTTTGCAAATAAGAGACTTCCTTTAAACAAAAAAAACAACATAAAAGCAAAAGTGTCATTCCTGATTAGCGTATACAGACTGCACAGGCTTATCTGGGAGGACACTTTACGCACATGCATTAAGCCCAGTTTACACTGAGCGTGACTCGGGTTAATCAGATGTGTATAGCAAACCATGACATCTTAGATTTCTTCTTGTGGATGAACAGTCTGCAAATTGTGTTCACAAAGATTTAAGATTGAATGTGTATAAAATGTCCACAGAATAGTGCTTACTTCTTTCCTCATGGCCTTCTATTATACGCCTGCAGAGAGAGGGTAATAATGGTGTCACTCTGGTTGTTCGGATTGTCGGTTGATTGGTTGGTGGGCGTTAAATACAATAAAATGAGTTTGTCATTAGTCATTAATTACTAATTGTTACTCTTCCATTGATTAGATTCTCATGTTTCATGTAAGGCCTTAGGGAGATTGGGCGGGTAACCTTTTCTTTGTCTCGAGTAATTATTTGCAAATTCAGGGTTGATTGGTCTCTAAATAAGATCAGTGTAACCATGTGGGATGTTGGTAGATAAGTGTAACTGTGTGGGATGTTGGTCGATAAGTTTAACCGTGTGGGATGTTGGTTTGTTGCAGGGAGAAGAAGAAGGAAAAGGACCGAGAAGATCTGTGGAAGAAACTGGAGACTCTTGAGGTGAAGTCAGGAAACAAAAACAAGCTCCTCAACAATGTGTCCTAATGGGGCAGGCACGCGGAACTAACAGATATCTGGCCACAGACAAACGTTTGCATGACACCTACAGTGGGATAGGGACGGGAAAGGCTTTATCTACAAATATCTGCTTGTTTCGACCTATAGTGGACTGTAGTATGCAGATTTCAGATTTTTTTATTGTTGGATTTGTAATGAATTTTTTACATGAAGTGTGACGTTATACATACGTATTTGACTTTACTTTTGTTACATCTAATCTACTGGGTGGAATTCGTCTCTGACTGAAACATGGCGTCTGTTGAATAAGATTGTGCATCAGTCAAATGTCACTGAGTGATGTTTATTTATTCTCATTTCGTTCAACAGATGTATCATTGTAGATACCTGGTAGTATGGTTTGTAGAGGAATAAATGGACAAGTAAAATCTCTAAATAATTAAGTGTAATAATAGGCCTTATAGAATTGTACAGTGTGTGATTTTGTTGTATGTTATAAGAAAACAAACAATAGTTACGTGACAAAGAGACATGAAGCTAGCTTGTTAGATTCGTTACATCAATTGTTGTCGACTCTCTGAATTACTTATTGTTGCTGCTTGCCTGTAAGGGATACTTTTCTGAGTGCACGATGCTTTGAGCTGTGTTTGTGGAAAGGCATGGGCAAGCCGAGGTTGATTTCTGCACTCCAGTTCTGTACGCGTTGATCTGTGACTAGGGCCTTGTAATTCCTGTAATGCATTCAGACTCATTGAGGAGTATTTATTTTTGCTGTGGTGCGTATATATTGAAGGTTGCACATGAGACTTAAGTTGGTATCTGAAACAAGAATAGTATACAACAGTCTCATCGGTCAGCCTGTAGACGTGTGAAGCACTCAAGCATATCACAGGGCCGCGGCTTTTGAATGAGTTGTCATATAATGTGATTAGATGTGAGTCTCCCTCTAGGAAAACGGGGCTTAATGCATGTGCGTCAAATGTTGTCTCAGATTAGCCTTTGCAATATGCACAGGCTAATCAGGGACTATATTTTCTGCTTTTATGGTATTTTTCCTTTAAAGGTAGTATCTTTTTAAGTGAAAGTTGTAGGCATAAAGTGTTATCCCTGATGAGCATGTGCGGACTGCCCAGGCTAATCTAAGACGACTTTTTATGCACATGCAGTTTGCCCATTTTCCCATAAGGCGGCTCATATAATGTGATTTGATATTGTTGTGTAGCTGGCATCCCATTATTTGTGCTATTATATGTTCCAGTAGAGAAAACATGTGTGATCTTATTGACATGTATTTTGTCCAATGCAGTATAGACAGAATTGCATGTAACAATAATTTTAGTTCATAGAAACTGTTACACTATCACATAAATGTATGTATGACTGAGTTTTCAAGCACTTAACTGCATTTTATATTGGATTATACAAGCCTCATTTGCTCAACTGCATGTTTGATGAGTTAAAATAAGTTGTAAACAATTTTAAATTATGTAGTTTTTGTGTTTTTTAGAGAAAAATGTAAGAAATTCCCTTTTTAAGTAATTGGCAAATACTAGTGTATGCTTCTATGAACTTGGTTTTGTTTCAATAACATTTAGAATGTAATTATTTCCTGTTAAGTTTCTTGACCTTGAGGTTACATTCTACTAATTCTCCCACCACTGCTGCTTTGTCTTAGTACATGATGTGTTCCATTAAAGTCGACTGCAGCTTTGTTAGTGAAATCATTGTTTTGTTTTCCGTCCATATTGTCAATATTAACCTTGTGTTTACATGTTTGTTTACTGCACAAATTCTTCAAAGCTTCAACACATTAGTATTGATACAATATGAAATAAATTCCTTTTTTTTTTGGGAAGGAACACTACATGTAAACACATGCTTTTCACATTTTCACAGTTTAACAAGTTATAAATATTATTCACATTCTTAATAATCATTAATTTGTGGCATTAACCCCATCTGTGTGGCAAAGTTCGTTTTACTTGTGTGACATTTGTATAGCATGTTTTCCACAAGCTTAAAGTGCATATATGAGCCACTGTGGAAAAACTGGGCTTCATGCATATGCGTAGAGTATGGTCCCAGATAAGCCTGTGCATCTCTCACAGGCTAATCTGAGAGACAACCCTTTCCACCGAAACTGAAGACTGCACAGGCTAATCTGGGATGATAATTTGTGCACAGGTATTAAGCCCGATTTACCCAGAGCGCTATGGTGTTGGCATTTCTCCTGTCAATTGTTGTGATCATTTTAATAATATTTCAGAGACTATCGCATATCTTGAAAATCCACATTTAAACTGATCATTTATGTGTTATTTTGCATTCAAGCTTTGAACTCAAAGAAACGCTAAATGATGCTCTCCACATTCATAATTCTTTATTAAGTGACTACTAAGTATTTATAGAACATGTAAGATGATTAAAATAGAAGGAACATTTTTGTTTTATAAGGATGATTGTAACTGTAGAATCTACCAAGTCTTTAATATCCAGTATATATTAAGTTTTTGAAACCCTTAGTGGAAATTTCCTTCAAACACCTAAAAATACTTTTAATGTGTTTTTGTAGTTGAAAGATACCACTTTTTCTGCCATGACTTATTCTACAGAAGTTTTCCAATTGACATTGTTTACATTTGGGCTACGTGTTATGTTGTAGACAGTCAGCAGATTTGTTCATTTATTTGACTATGTAAATTGTGGCTGTATTTTAGTACATGTCCTTGAACAAGTGGCATATCTCATGTACGCAAGTGTACAAAAGGTTAAGTGAATACAAAAAATAAATGTTAGCAATTTATTCTTGTTTAATCGTGCATGTTAAAATGAAAGCTGAAATGTCTTCTTGTAAATGGATTTACTTTATATGTTCCTATATGTTTGAGGAATATGTACTCAATATACATTTTTGTTTGATAAGCCGTGTGGTTCATTTAGGCACTGCAAAATGTAATGCACAATTATAATAATAGAAAATGTTTTGAGACTTACTTACTCAATACAAGTTGATTTGTTAAATGTATACTATTAAAAGGAAATGTTTTGGATGTGTTTATGATGTATTTTGGTGTATGTATTATTGTACAATTTCATAAGAGGCAACATTCTTTATAGAATGTTTTAAATTGTGAATATAGAAATATGTTTTTATATAACTGTTAAACCAAAACTTGGCACTTTGACACGCGCAGAACTGACTAAATGATTACAAAGTTGCCTAGGATGAATTTATTTTTTTTGCATATTAAAAAGAAGATTGTTTGATAAATACTGGAACTAAACTGAAGATTGTTATAAAAAATGGAATGTTTTGTTCTAGCTTATAATTAAGTTAACTTCAATGACAAGTCATGTTTGTTACTAATAATACCACATTTAATAAAATTGTATCAATTGTTTGTTACTTTCTTTCCATAAATTGTGTTAAGTCAATTTTGAAAAAGGACTATTATAACAAAATCAAGTTGCTTGTTACATTGATTGGTTAATGTGTGATTAGGTCATGATTGATTGATTAATTGATGGATATTTGTGTCGTGTTCTGAGAAAACTGGGCATAATGGATGTGCGTAAAGTGTCGTCCCAGATTAGCCTGTGCAGTCCGCACAGGCTAATCCGGGACGACACTTTCCGCCTAAATTGGATTTTCGCTAAGAAGAGACATCATTTAAACGAAAAATTCCATAAAAGCGGAAATTGGCGTTCCTGATTAGCCTGTGCGGACTGCACAGGCTAATCTGGGATGACAATTTACGCACAAGCATTNAAAAAACTTTGGGGAGCATCACCCTTGTCCGACGGTTTCTTGTTCTTTTTGCTAATAGTTGTATGTAGGCAAGGACATTTATCCCAGTACAAATCACTTGGACAACTTAAATATGCAGTCTTTTAAATCATACATAGAGGACAATATGTAGAGACCCTTTCTTTTATAGCATACTTCATTTATTGATTAATTCATATGTGCACATGTACCACACATAATGTGAAGTTGTTAGATAACCCATTGTTGTACAAAACTGTAAACAAATCCTGTATATTCAGTTAAGGTTGTTTCGTGTTCTTCATATGTAATTTTACCCAGATTTATGTGAATGCAGTACTCAGCATACATGATACACAATACTGTGCACAAAACATTATTTAGAGTTCACTTCATTAGATCTGCCAAAAGGAGTTTACAAACATAAGTATGATTTATTATTTTCCCACCTCTGTACCTATGAAGCTTAAAACCCAATCAATTCATTTGATTGTTTTGTATCAGTTGAGTATAGAAATAGACAATACTGTGTTTGTATCATAGCAAATACTGGCTAACTAAAACATGTTACATTGTGTTCTATGTGTAAAAAAGTAGTGAATAATTAAGTATTTACAGCATATAGGCAGCATTGTGCGACAATTTGTAAGAACTGCCCTGTCCTCTTTAAAGTAATGCAAGGTTGCATAATTATCCTCATCTGAGTATGCTGATGCAGAGGTTATCTGGAGCTTTACAGCTCGGTCATGTACTAAGACCAATTTTTGCACAATGCTGCTCATATATTATTATCGGTTGAAATTTAGACCAGCAGATGTGCAAATCAAGCTGATTGAATCTTATTGTTTTCACATGTATAATATGTATAGGTAAGAACTATTAACCTGTGTTTTCTATTTAGTTATGAACCTTATTCTGAGAAAACTGGGCTTAATGCATGTGCATAAAGTGTCATCCAAGATTAGCCTTTGCAGTCTGCACAGGCTTATCAGGGACAACTCTTTCCCCCTAGACAGGATTTTTGTTCAGAAGAGACCTCCTTTAAACGAAAAATTTAATAAAAGCGGAAAGTGTCTTTCCTGATTAGCCAGTGGGAACTGCACATGCTTATTTGGGATGAAACTTTATGCACATGCATTAAGTCCAGTGTTTCCAGTTTCCCTCATGCTTGGCAGATTTTGTTCCGCTCACTGCAGGTTTAAAGCATGTCTGAAGACTCCCAGCAGCCTTGTTGTGCCAATGTTAGGATGGGAAACATTGATCTTGCGTCTCTTGTTTTGTTGTTTATTCTACTTCCTAAAGTATATTACCGAGGCATCACCTGACCTGCTGCAGTGAAAGTATTTATTGTTATAAATATTAAAATATTTGTAGCTAAAAGTTCTTACAAAATGTATCAGAAGAGGATGTCCTCAGGTTTTGTGAATCTATAACATACTAGGGGACATGCATTTGTATATAATATGATTAGTTGTTTTGAGATTTCATTGCTTGTACAAATGTACATGTCTGTTTTACCCCATGTGTAGTGATTGGATGTTGAAAATTCTCACTGGTGTAGTTATATTTGGCTGTAATGTTACATTCATAATCTTAGTGAAGGAATGACATAATTTAAATACAAAATAAATCATTTTATCCAGCTATGTCTTATGTATTTTTCTTGGTTACCTATTGCAGAGCGGCTGGGCTATGGGTGATACATTTCTCCACCTGGGTATCAGGAATCTCCATTTACTAAAGCTTGATTGGTCATTGTCGGCTCGGGTACTACTTACATGTACCCCAGGTACTCTTAAGTATATGTACCCCGGGTACCGTAAATATACTTAAACGTTCCCGGTCGATTTTAGAATGTACCGGAGTTGTGTTCCTGCCCAAAATCCGATGTCGTAAAACACGATTCCTATTACCATAAAACAATATTGTTTATCTTAAACAAACTTCTCTTTTAAAAAACTGCATCAACATGCTCTTTGAGTATGAGTTTCGATAATATAGAGACTTTAACAGAAAATTGACATAAATGTGAACATAATTAATTTTAAAAAAATAGCCGACAACGACCGATTTAGAGTTAAAATCCCGGGTACGTTTAAGTATATTTACCGTACCCGGGGTACATGTAAGTATACTTGAGAGTTCCCAGGGTACATGTTAGTAGTACCCGAGCCGACAATGACCAACCGAGCTTTACTAAATACTACCATTGATATGTTGATGCATAATTGTGAACACCATATGCAAAAAAAATGTAAGAAGACTATTCAACAAAAGCTAAGTCGTATAAACCAAACATTTCAAATAATGTGTTTTTTATAACAATATGTACATGTATTGATAATGTTGATTTCTTCTACACATTTTGTGGAACACATTTGCAGAGAAACCACTTTTGTAAGGAATGAGCTGTGCTGCATGTACATGTTTGTGGCCTAAAGTTTCAATGACATTATAGGTCGGCTACCATCTGCAGTACAGATTGCGATACTGCAGCAAACAAATTATTTAGCAACTTTGTGCTAGGGATAAAGATTGCGTGCCACGTTCAAGCATTATAGTCCTATTTCAGGTCAAAAGTAAAGGATGTAATGATGTGAACATCAAAACTTATTACTAAATACAAGCTTTTTTTACACACTTGTTGTTCATGCATATAAAAGTTAAATAAATCACTTTGTGTGCATTTGTTAATTTTGCACTGTACAATACGTAACACTTGGTCAAGAGTAAGATTACACATTAGTCACACAGTGTCCAATTTTATTTTCACTATACATCATGCAGTGTTATATAAACAGTGCAGTCTACTACATGTATATGTTTTCTTTCCAGCTGGAAGCAAATTTTATAACCATACTACTTATGCACTATCCTTTAGATTGGTTGTTTTTGTATAAGAAAAACTTTTCATTTACAAGTCATGATATTAAACAACATTTGTCTTGTTCTTTTAAGAAAATAAGTGACCACACATATGTTACTCTTTGGGTTCATCTGTGGAAGAGAGCGTATCACTAATCGTGTATGATAATATTTGGTTAAGTTCTATTTTATTTGGGGGCCATAATGCTGCCAAAAATTGTTGCAGTGTTAAGTCCTTTCTTTACGATGATCTGCACATGATGGTCATTCAACTGTGTTACTCGCCCAGCATTAAAAGAGAAGTTGTTTTTTTTTAAATCAGAGTTTATCTACAGGTCATACCGGCCTCTTCACGAGGTCTTTATGGTCCGACCTGATTTTAAAAGAGAAGTTGAAAATGTTTGGAATATATATTTTATTGTAGAAAACACAAAGGGCCATTATTCTGAAAAAAATCGTCGCAAAATCATCTATGTGTCAAAAGTCAAGCTTGAGGCGACTTTATATTCTATGTTGGAAAAAAGACAAGGGGTCATAATTCTGTCAAAAATTGTGGCAGCCAAAATAATTTCTTGACGATCATCTACATATTGGGTACATTGTGTAAGTGTGAGAGAGAGCCACCCAGTTTTTAAAGAGGAGTAAAAAACACAAACTTCGGGACGTTCGGACGGACAAGTGTTATGCTTAACGCATCCAACTCCGTGGGGGGCATAAATAAATGTAAGTACACTAACTAAAGGAAAGTCACCATATATGTTACTACCAATAACGTTTCCTCCAACAAGATAAGCAGAAATACCGATGCTCATAATAATAACATTAAAAACTACCAGCAAACATGCTTCCTGTACAACCTCCTGAAATAATTGCTTTTTCCTAGAATGCATCAGACCACCTCTCTTGCTTGATATACATATCCCTTCAACTTATCGCCAATGCAGGAGATGTTCAACTGAATCCTGGCCCGAGATCAAGCGACAGCACATAGTATCTCTTTGGAACTTGCGAAACCCCTTTAACTTGGGACCATCCTGCGATTGTCTGCGACACCTGTGACAAATGGTAACACATTGACTGCCACTTACAGCATACTAAATGAGGACAGCGCCATAAGGTGAGACTGCATAGTATGTAACAACCCAAACTACAGTTAATTTTGCTTTGACCTTCACTCACTACCAACAGCAAACTAGTATAGTGCCCTATCAATCAGCTTCACAAATCTACAAAGCCCAGATCCTTCAAAAACATTGAAACCCATACATGCATCAACACCTGACAGACAACATTTCCGGCAATCCACCAAGAAACCTCCATTAAGAATATTGAACATTAAGTGTAAATATATTAAGAAAAAGCAGGAGCGCATTGAACACGTGATAGAAAGCGTAAAGCCCTATGTACTTCTTGCCACAGAAACCTGGCTAGATCCATCCATCAAAGATAACGAAATATTTCCATTAAACTATAAACTATAGCGATATGACCGAAAATCAGGACCAGGTGGTGGTGTCCTTATTGCTGTCAAGAACACATACCTTAGCACAGACATCCCAGAACTACAAACTGACTGCGAGATAGTTTGGGCTAAAATCCAACTAGTGGGATCCAAGACATTATTACTCTGCTCATACTATAATCCGAAAACTTCAAATGAACCAAGCCTGTGTCAATTCAGGGACTCGAGCAAGCTCCTCTGATGAACCAGTGATCATCATAGGAGGCGACTTCATTCAATCAACCTGCCTGGATGGGACTCGAAGAAAAAATCTCGAACAACAAACACTCAGCATGCACTTATACACTATATCCTCACAGACTGCCTGTGCGACAATGGACTCAAACTGATAGTCGAGGAGCCAACACGGAATACCAGCACCTTGGACCTTATCATCACCAATCTTCCGAACAAAGTTCAGTGGGTAAATACAATCCCAGGCATATCGGACCATCATGCTGTATTTGTTGAATTCTCTTCACAGCGAGTCAAACTGAAGCAGAAGCCCCGAAAAATACCTCTATACAGAAAAGCAAGATGGGAAGCATTGAAATCTGAAGTCAAAGACCTACATTCCACCATTACATCTATGATTGGCAACAAATGCAACATCAATACCATCTGGGACAAATTCTGCTCATCAATTCAGTCCGGAATTGCTACCCATATCCCACATACGAATGATAGACCAAGCGACTCAATGCCATGGATAACCACTGAAATTAAGAAACTAATGAGAAGGAGAGACAAGCACTATAAAAAGATGAAAAAATCGAAAGATCCAACACATATTGCCAATTACAAGAAACATAAACAACTCCTGCAGAAGAAGCTAAGACAGTCCTACTGGGCCTACATAGACAACATAGTAACAACAGAAGAATCAGACACCGGAGACCGCTCTACCAGCAAACGACTTTGGACATTTATGAAACATAAGAAAAAAGACAACTCCTCTATCACAGGACTTCGTGAAAAGGGCCAACTCTACTCCGAAGCAAAACTAAAAGCAAACATCCTCAACAAGCGGTTCCAATCAGTATTCACCAAAAGTCCCTTTATATCCACTGTAGACTTCAAGATCAACAAATACATGACCATCATGAAATCTCCACCTGCTCCTGAAATCACTATATCCACCGTCGGAATAGAAAAACTTCTCAACGCACTCAACCCCTTCAAAGCTGCAGGTCCAGACAGCATCAACCCACGAGTCCTGAAAGAACTATCAAAACAAATATCGCCTATCCTTGCGAGCATATTCCAACTCTCTATAGACACCAGCACCATCCCAGACGACTGGCTAAAGGCAAACGTAACTCCGGTTTACAAAAAAGGAAGCAAAAATGACCCAGCTAACTACAGGTCAATATCTCCAACTTGCATCTGCTGCAAACTCCTTGAACACATTGTTACCAGCAACATCATGAAACATGCAGAAGCAAACAACTTACTTTTCCCACGACAACACGGATTTCGGAAGGGCAGATCTTGAGAAACCCAGCTCCTGGAGTTCACCGATGACGTGACCCAAAACATGGAGAATGGCCACCAAACCGATATCCTCGTAATGGACTTCTCAAAAGCCTTCGATAAGGTACACCACAGCCTCCTCTTTCACAAGCTCGAACACTATGGCATACAAGGAAAGACCTTAACCTGGATCCAAGCATTCTTACAATCAGAACGCAGAAGGTCATGCTAGAAGGAGAATGCTCAGACACAGTACAAGTCGACTCTGGCGTCCCCCAGGGATCTGTCCTCGGCCCATCCCTCCTCCTTTACTACTGTAGCGCGAGCCGCCGACTTCCTGAGGCCGCCACCGAGCGCTGTGTGCGCGACCTCAAACACACGATGTGCCTTCCGAAGTCCTCGGAAGGCTAACTATTTCATTGAGTACAATAAACAGTGTAAGTAATAATTTTCCTTAGGCTGCCTGCCTTTTGATTATAAACTTAAAATAATCGAGTCGCTTTAAATATTTACAAAGCGACGAACAGGGGACCGATGCCTTCAACGAACCCTCCGGCTTCCGCGAAGCTACTGGCTTCCGCCTCAGTGAATCCCTAGCTCTCCGTCACCACAAGGCCTTATGTGAAACTGCCGCCACTGCCTTGTACGATTTCCGCAGCCTCCAACCCTCTGAAGAACCTCTACTGTCAACAGGGACTCTGAAGCCCGGGCAGCACCGTTCAAAGTCAACGTATTTACCCAAATGCTTCAGTGCACTGTTCTGCAGAGTACCGTACCTTTTCTTCAGATGTTGACCCGCTCGCATCCACAGGAGAACTGACTAACTTGCCGTGTGTGTGTGTGTCTTCATTTTTATCGAGTGCACCGGGATTGTCTCCCATATGGCCATCGCCCCCAGAAGACGTGTTAGTTGGTTACGGGGGATAGTGCAAGATACAGGAGACACCCCGTTCCAGAGGTGACCCTGGGTCTTTTAGTGCCCGGTGTATAGCACCTAGTACACTGCACCTCGGTTTAACGTCTCATGCGAAAGACGAGTTAGTAGGTTAGGTGCAGCGGGGGATCGAACCAGCGATCTCTGGATTGTGAAGCCAGTGTGTTACCACTAGACCACGGATCGACTAACTTGCCGATCTGCAAGCCTTATTATATACTGGCGAACAGAGCGCCACCTAGCAAACGGAAATGCACGATCCGGAAACTGCCGACGTTTCCGAATTCCCTCCGCACTCTACGGAAATTACCGATCAGCATTTTTCCTTCACTAACACAGAAACAAGCCGAATATATTTGCAGGATTTTAATAGAAACATTCCTAAAATATCAAATGATGTACATATGCATAATAAATTACTTTTAACCAGCCAATAAACATATTTTATGAAGAACAAGTTACAATTTCGTATTATTTACCTGGCAAATGTAAAGTAAGGGGGGTAATTATACTGCAACAGTGAAGATACGCAAAGCATATATTTCGACTACGAATCATTTCGTCATACTACATAAATGACATCCCTGACGGCCTAAAATCTACGGTCCGACTTTTTGCCGATGACACCATTGCATACCTTACCATATCAGGAGACACAGACTGCATAAGATTACAAGAAGACCTAAACAAATTAGCATCGCGGGAAAATAAATGGAAAATGGAATTTCACCCTGAAAAATGTTAAGTCATTTCAATAACCCGCAAGCGCAAAACCATCACCCATCAATATTGATTCCTTAACCAGATTTTAGAACATGTCAAATCAACAGAATACATTGGATGTACACTGAATGAAAAGCTAGATTGGGGCGAACACATTAACAACATCAATAGTTAAGCCAGCAGAAACCTAAGCTTCATCCGAAGAAACTTAAACATTGCGTCCACAGCCATCAAGGAACAAGCATATATGTCACTCGTCCGCCCATCATTGGAATATGCCTGCACCATCTGGGACCCATATAAAAAGGGAAATACGGAAAGACTGGGAATGATCCAACGTCGAGGAGCTAGATATGTCAAAAACATACACCATAATCGCTCAAGCGTTACGGATATGCTAAAAGACTTTCAGCGGAAAACACTCCAAGATCGACGCAAAAAGCACGACTAATAATGTTTGATAAAATTGTTAAAAACCTAGTACACATACCAACCGAAAATCGACTCCAACAAAATCTGAACAAGTCGGAACCAACAAACAATATATTCTACTTCCACATCCCATACTGCAGAACGCTCTATCGCCAACTATCATTCTTCTCGAGAACCATCAGGGAATTGAACAACCTTCCACCTGACATCCTGTCAGCTGGCTCAGTTGAAACCTTCAGATTTCAACTAGCCAAACACTTTTTATAACTTCCCCTCCGTTTTTATTTTACACTGTATATACTTCACACTTTTACTCTCACCCGTTCTTTAACTCTTATGCGCACCATGGCAATAATCTTCAGTCAGTTGAAGGTGGCCATTACATGGTAGAAGAATCACTTGATTAATGTTATTCTGGGTTTCATTTGTTACATTGAGCTAACAGGAGAGAAATAAGAATCTTGATTATTAATATAAAAATCAAAATGCTCAATTAAAATTCCCATGCCGAAAAACGAAATTTAGCCTATCACCACTTAAGTTAGTGTTTTGTAGCCTCTTAACATAACTTCCTGCAAAGATGGCAGACTATGCCACCGAAACGAATTCGGCAATTTCTACAGCTGCAACAGGTGCGTTAGGCCGCATGCTGCATTTTCATATATAGATTGTCATTCGATTAATAAGTTACAGGGTATGTTTTATGTTGTTATTCTTTAAGAATATCGCCATTAACCCAAATCATTATCATTATCTCGCTAACAGTTTTTAGGTTGCAATACACGAATACCATCAAATTTGCAGAAAATAAGTCAATATATTCACATCTCCACAAGACCACGATGTTCTTACGTATTCATTTTCTTAAAAAAGAGTTGTATATTTATTATGGAAACTTGTGTTGAATAGTTGTTTGTTTTTTAGAATAATATTCATGTGGCAAGGAGTCTACTTTTTGTTTTAAACTTCCTGAATCAGATAGCTGAAGAAACTTCAGGGAACAGTTTATATAGTTTTGACAGACCTGTACACTGAAGCTAACCCCATATTGAAAGTCAACCAGAGTCGTAACATATTTATGTCACGCTATAAATCAAAGACAGTTCATTTTCTTGGATACATTTCTACATATATTGGTGAATAAATATAAATAACTGCATTGGGGCATATTTTAAGGTTCCAATATTCCAAATGCATCTTACACTAGATGAAAACAGGGATGTATAATAGAGGGATCGGCAACTCGATATTAAGCAAATATGCTGTCATGCAGTTCTCGCGCATGTGCAAAAATATTTGCCTTCGATAGCAGATAGATAACATTGCTAAAATGTACGTTAAACACGCCGACATGTACCAATTTGGACGAAGCATCAAGTGTATTTCAACATCTTTAAAATATAAGTGGAAGCTGAAAATTAACTAAACTTATGTTACTGAATAGTTTTCAAAAAAAAATGTGTGTTTCTACCCAGTGATTTTAATGCTATTTAAGTTGGAAATTGGGGGAAAATGGCAGAATTGTAGGAGTAACAACGAGTTTATGGTATATTTTAGACGAAGCATCAAGTGTATTTAAACATTTTTAAAATATAAATGGAAGCTGCAAATTAACTAAACTCATGTTACTGAATGGTTTGCAAAAACAATTGTGTGTTTCTACCCAGTGATTTTAATGCTATTTAAGTTGGAATTTGGGGGAAAATGGCAGAAATTACAGATGCAGTATCTTACGCGGTTGCGAACACAAAGAAATAAGTATCGCGATTTCCGAAATGAACAGTCGCTTGCTTGTCACAAAATCATCGAGATAGTAATCAATGGTGACAAATAAGTCACAAATAAATGTAATCGCCGTTTATTTGCAAATATGTTCCAGTAACTTAAGAAACACATACCAACCTGACCAGCCAGATTCGGTAATCCCAAAACGCAACTATTATCCATTTTGTATAGGTTTAATTATTTCTTCATAAGAACACATAAACGTTCGTGATCTCATTTTAACCATGAATGCTTATAACACACTTGATAATCTATGCAAACATGTCCCAGTCATAAACCACATGTCAAGGTCCTGTCAAAATTCCCAAGCGTGCTTAAAATAACACTGGACATGCCACACAGCTGTGCTCTACCCGACATCAAAGGACCGCTTCTTTTGTGCCGGATGACGTAACGTCCTGTAACTATCCACACACAAAACTTGTCAAAATTGAATTTTATATAAGTCCTGGAACTAGGAAAATAAAAAATGCACGAGTAAACTACGATTTAAGTACACAAACAGACCTGATCAGCTAAGTTATTTTTTCCTGCTTTTCATCTTAAGAAAATAAAAAAATAAGTATCGCGATTTCCGAATTATTTTTCATCTGCTTTCTTATTAAATTACTTAATATAAACAATCAATTTCCAAGCTTTCAAACGATGGTTACTTCTTAAATATTTAATTAAAAATGATAATAATTTGGTGGTCTAACATTGAAGATCGCGTCTCGCAGCCGCTTAAATCGACCGCGGCTGCTAGTAAAAGTTTTGATTTTAACTCGGCGCAATAACGTTAATAGTTCAAATAAACAATTAAAAATAACACATAAAAAAACGTCAATCTATAAGCTTTCTAATGAATGTTACTTGTCAAATTTCTGACCAAAAATGACAAAGCAATAATATATTTTACAGTGACGGTGGCGATATTTTTACGCGAAACTAAGCCGCTGTTGGAAGACAAAAAGTAATTACTTCGTGTTAAACTCGTCATATCTTTTTTAATATGTTATGAATTGACATAAAAATTAGATATTTAGAAAGAGCAGCATTTCAGCTTCCTAAAATGGGTAACATTTAAAATATTGAATAATAAATGACGTGACAATCGGGATTTAAATTACCAAGGTCAAATATCATCTCGGTTAACACCGTTAAGCTATTACGCGTTGTCGATAAAATCAATAATTATCGGCTTTTCTGACTGGATTATCAGCCACGACAGCATATTTTCGCCGTTATTAGATTTATGCATGGAGTTGCGGATCCCTGTATTATACATCCCTGATACTACAGATGAAGGCTATGGCCAAAATAGTAACAAAAGACCAGTGTTTGTACGATATATTTGATTTGATCAATAAAAAAAATAATCAAAGATTGCTTCAAATGGACACCTCACCGATCAAAATACGAAAATTACACATTTAAATTTATGCAT
>VMBQ01001336.1:41692-56702 GCA_007657795.1 Dreissena rostriformis
TTTTTTTTTTTGTGTTTTTTTTTTGAAAATCCTAAAAAGTAAACATAATTTATATCGAAAGAGTGACTTCCCTTCATCCGCGACGTAATAAAGCCTTTAGCGACTCAGATAAAGTTCAGTCTTCATCAAATACATTCAAATATGAAATTAATAAACGTTGAACATGCCCAATATTGCATGTGTATTTATAAAGAAGACAAAATAACAAATTAAAACAAATTTATTTGTTAAACCACTGACTTATTTAAGCATGATAAATTCACAATGTTTTCCTAAAATGAGCTGTTTCATCGAAGCAAAAATTCCCAAAATGGACAATTTTGTCGATAAAAAATTCCCAATTTGGTCAGACTCCTTTTCCCTAAATAGGCAGAAAAAACCCTGGCATGTTTTGCGAATTGAAATAGGCAAATGTATCGAAAAAACCCTGAAAATGCCTCTTATTTGCATTCGAATAACACTTTGGTCGCCAAGCCCATTATTGTTTGATCATGTGAAAAAAAAGATGCATGAAAGCATTTCGGAGTCTACCTGACTGCATAATCAACACCATTTTTGGTTTCTGTATAATGCATCTTTTGTTCAATTTCTCAAGTCTGACCAGCGTACACAATAACATTGTACAAACAGTAAAGTGGTTTTATTAAACAGGCACCAGAGTGGTTTAACTCTATAGAATTACATTTTATTTCAAAACAGAAACAGTGAAAGTTTTGTTGCTGAAAATCAGTCACCAAAACTTAACTTTTTGTCTTCATAGCCAATATGGCTATTACAAATTCAACTTTTCATAGCCAGAGGAAAATCTTTGTAGCGGAAATCCTTTATATTATTTTACAGAAACATTAATTTAAAACATATATACATATATAGTAAATCTAAATCTATTAGGGGTTTAAGTAGTAGTGTTAACATTTAATTTCGTTATTGATATTTTCGCTTAAAGGAGTAAATTCACTCTGAGAATTCTACATTGTGTTTTTTCATCTTTATTTCATGGTTCAGTCTTCTTATAGATGCCTCAATATATACGAAATTTTGTACCTAAAGTAAAGATCCCAATATTCTATTTTCTACTCAGTTTTTATTTTTGCTATTGATCTTCCACGCTTTCCATGTGGATGATTGACTTTGCCCATTATAAATGCTTGATTGGTCATTGTCGGCTTGGGTTATACTACTTAAATGTACCATGGGAACTCTTAAAAATACCACAATGTACCCTGGGTACTGAAAATATACAAAAATGTACCTGGGAATACTAACACTTAATTGGTCGTTGTCGGCTCCTTTAAAAAATATTATGTTCATATTTATGTCAATATTCTGTGAAATGGCCCCTACATTGTAAACATGTATTATCAAAACTCATACTCTAAAAAGCATGTTGAGGCAAGTTTTGTTAAAAGAGAATTTTGTTTCGTAATGTTGCAAACAAGGAACTTGTAATTCGAACCCCTTATTTTTTAGCTCGGCTGTTTTCGAAGAAAACCCGAGGTATTGTCATAGCCCTCTCGTCTGCCGCGTTGTAGTTGGCGTCGGCGTCGTCCGAAAACTTTAACATTGGCCATAACTTTTGCATTATTGAAGATAACAACTTGATATTTGGCATGCTTGTGTATCTCATGGAGCGCACATTTTGAGTGTTGAAAAGGTCAAGGTCAATGATGACCTTCAAGGTCAAAGGTCAAAAAAACAAATCCAAGCACCCACAGCCGAGGGTTGGCAACCGCTCGACGGTGCTCTTGTTATCATCTGTCATTGAGCTTTACTTTCACTTTCACAACAACATATCACAATGGGTGAGTTAATATGAAATTCATTTCTCAAACACAAATTCACTATCATAACTTCTTGATTGTCAAAAACAATACCATTTTACGGTATTCGGTAGCGCGTTTTACGACATCAGATTTTAGGCGAGAATAAATCTCTGGTACAGTCTTATATTGGCCAGGTGCCTTTAAGCGTACTTTCCATACCGGGGGTAAATTGTAGAATATTTTTAAGAAGTACCCGAGCCGACAATGACCAGTTGAGCATTATTAACATTAGATCTAAACATAATAATAATAATAGTAATACTGTTGTTATAATAATAATTATTATTATTTTTGTCTTTACTAAATAAGAGAAGAATTTTTAAAAAAGGGAGCCATACTTCAAATTGTAACAACAATTAAACCTGTTAAAAAAAATACTGGCGTCTTTGACAACAACACCTGTGTTTCAGAATGACAGCTTTTGACATCATCAATAAATCTATGCCTAAAAATCTGCAAGCTGTTATAATCTACACTTATTAATAATGGTGTCGGTCAATGGTTGTTCATGTGAATGCAGTTGAGGCCAATTTCTAGGGAGTTGTTACTAAGCTGTAAGGGTATCACGTTTACAGATTTTTCTAAATGTTTAAACGAAATGAAGTAAACGAAATGTTACCGTTTAAACGGTATCCCTATGTCCATTTTTTAAAGCACCAGTACCATCGCGTTTTCAAACTGAAAGTAGTAATTATTTCGGAAGTTATATTCAGTTCATATCCCATTCGCGCAATGACGTCATTTTTAAACCGTACAATATTATAAACCAGACCATCTGTATCACCACATGGGATTCGTCATTCTATAAAAACAATTTAAAGAACATCGAACATAATGTAAAATTGACGAAAAATACTGTATCCGAAAACGACACTCCGAAAAAAAAAAGGTACGTATTTTGCACATGAAATAAAATGTGCATATCGTTTGACTGCAGAAAAAAAAACAAAAAAACAGTTGACTAGCAAAAACGTAATGACTAATAATTTGGTTAAAATATTGTTTTTCAAAATGCTACCGCAGTGCTTTACTTTGCTAATCAATTACTTTAAATATTTCAAGATGGCGGCATATGCACTGTTTCATTGCCAAGTTGTAAGATTTTCGTAAAGTAGCAAAGATTTTCCTTTAGTTTCCGTTCATATCCGTGCCATCCTCTAACCAATCAGAAATAAATTACTGCCGAATTTGGTAGTGCCCAGATTTACCGCAAGTACCTGGATTTTGCAGTTTGTCTTCGATATACTTCGTACGGCAAGTCGGATACGTTATTTGCACCCCAATATGAATTATATTGATATTGACTGTCGTTTAAACGTTTACTGTTTTTGTAAACGTTTTTGAGCAAAACACGAAACGCGACCGTTTAAACGTTTAAACGTTTAAACCTGATACCCTTACTAAGCTGTACATCTGTAACATGAGTAACACAGTCATAATGTGCTATTTTAAAAGGCATCAATACTTCTGTACCGGAACAATTTAAGCACTGTCGCTAGAACATTGATGAATAAGCTTCAAAGAGGATTGGATGTGTGAAGAATATCAGACAGTTTAATGCATTACATTTATTGCATTTTAAATTTAAACAGATTTTGGTGAAGTGTTTTGCTAAAAAGTTTTGAACAAAAATTAGTGGTAAAGCCCCAGTCCACAATCACTTGAAAACAACAACACAATCATTTTGAAAAAATGATTCTGATGAAAATCTTACCGACCAAAAGATAAAATATAACCACATTGAAA
This sequence comes from Dreissena rostriformis, assembly GCA_007657795.1. Classification (NCBI taxonomy): domain Eukaryota; kingdom Metazoa; phylum Mollusca; class Bivalvia; order Myida; family Dreissenidae; genus Dreissena; species Dreissena rostriformis. Next base: position 45,262 of record VMBQ01001336.1, read on the forward strand.
TCGGTCAAATAATTTAGACAAGTGAGTATTCATTGCATAGTTTTTACACAAGCGACATTGTGTCTTAAGTATGAAACAAATAAGTCCTACATTCTTGTTGCTTTACAAGGAAAAATATAGTCCAAAACAATGATCTTAGTAACAATAATTTGTTTCCTTATCAACAAATTTATAATAATTTTGAAATAACAGAAGAGCCCATGGAGACTGCACCGGAGACGGAGAGTGTAAGCTCCATACCCACCCCTCCTCCTGCCCTGCCCCATGCGGCCCCAGACCCACTGCCCCTTGCCATACCAGACCCCCAGCCTGATGTGAAACCAGACCCCCAGCCTGCGGTGAGACCAGACCCGCCAGTAGAAATAAAGCTAGAATCAAAGGCACCGTCGGCTGAACTGGAGAAGTATTGGAAACCCGTGAAGAGTAACCCCAATGACTTCACTGGCTGGACCTACCTACTGCAGTATGTCGAACAAGAGGTACTGTGTTCAGTGTTGAATTTATACTTGGTTTGAACTTAAGTGTGTTCACTTGTACAGTTTTTATGATGTTTCTTTTGTATTTGACTTTGTTTTACTACAAAGAAAGTGTGAGTAAATGGTTGTGATTTTCAATTGTTACTTTGTATTTTACACAAAATGTGTATGGGTCTGTCTGACACTGCAAACACAGAGAAGAAACCACCATTGCATTGAAGGTACGTTCTATTGGCGCAAGGAGATTTCGGTTGACATTCATACTTTTCTTTGTTACAAGAATCTTTCATGACCTTGACATGTAATTCAAGCACTCCAAAAAGGTGCTCATAATTTTTAAAAATTGAGAAGAAAAGTAATTATTAGTGTGTCATAATTTATTCTTATTAATTGCAGACTTTCATGCACAATCTCATGAATGTTTTTGATGTGTCCCCACAGGATGATATTGATAACGCTAGGGAGGCATATGAAGAGTTTCTCTCCAACTACCCGTATTGCTATGGTTACTGGAAGAAATATGCAGACCTTGAGAAACGACATAATGAACTTGCTAAAGCCATTGATGTGAGTGTTCTTTGAAATCACGACTTTGTCGAGACTTTTTTGTCATGTTTTTATGCAATATTATGATAAATATTTGGACATATGTTTAAATGCATTTCTTGGAAATATTACCAATCATTTAACAGTTTATTTATTTACATTTTATTTTATTTTTATTTTGGATTATAAGCCCTATGTAAATAATTTAAATGCAATTTAAAGAATGTCCTCTTTACAGAAATCAAGGCCAAAATAATTTTCAATTTTATTTTGTTTCAATATGTTTGAACAATTTGCCTGGGAAAGTTATTTTTGTGCTTAAAAAAATAAATACTTTGCCTTGTGAAAACTAATCAATAAAAGTATTTGCTTGTTTCCATTTTTGTGAGCTGTTTGCTTGTCTTAACATTCACGTCATTCTATTTACTTATTTTTCTAGCGAAATTGCAATTCCATCTTTTTCTAAAATTCTTTATATTTTCTGTAATTAATAGTTAAGTCTGTATATTAGAACTTCTTACCTGTTCCTTTCTAGTGCTAGACAAAATGGCCAAATCATTGAACAATGTGCACCGTGTATTAAACAATTTGTTGTTATTTTTTAAAAGAGAATCTGAAGATCCATACCATATGTCTTTATGAGTGCACACATTTGAGAGGGTATTATCACTGGATATGTTTTTATTCCAGAGAATTTCACCCTTGTCACATCAATAAAATGATCTGCTTTGGTATTTCTGTAGAGGAGTTAGCTCCCTCTAGCTAACCCCTCTCAGAGCCGCAAGGGGCCGCAACTTTGGATGGTGACACATTTTACAGTGGGCTAGATTACTTCCCTTTGGTTTGATGGTAATTCGCGCTACTGACACTGTCACATGACCGATTCCTGTGCTCGTATGATTGATTGAAATGACTGTATTATACCTGTGAGGTCACTCTCATGAGGTCATCTGTATTTAGTAGAATGCTGGTTCCCAGTTTGTGACGCGCAGGCTGTTGTTGTTTGACAGGTGTTTGAACGGGGGATGAAGGCCGTGCCCCTCAGCGTGGAGCTGTGGCTGCACTACATTCAGTTCTACATCAAGGAGCTACAGGACATTGGGGAGACAAGGAGGTAGGGTATAAATATAAGCCTCTCTCTGGGAAAACTGGGGCTTAATGCATGTACGTAAAGTGTCGTTCCATATTAACCCTTGCAGTTTGCACAGGCTTATCAGGGACTTCTTTTCCTGCTTTTACAGTATTTTTTATTCTTAATGATAATCCAGTCTAGGCAGAAAGTGACGTCCTGTATAATCCTGTGCAGACTGCCTAGGTTAATCTGAGAGGACACTTGACACACATCAGACTGCAAAGGTTAATCTGAGAGGACACTTGACACACCAGACTGCATAGGTTAATCTGAGAGGACACTTGACACACCAGACTGCATAGGTTAATCTGAGAGGACACTTGACACACGTGCATTTTCAAATAGCAAGGCTTATATATAAACATTTTTTGTTTTCTGGACGTGTACTGTTATCAACATTTATGTAAATTAAATACGCTTCTAAATTACTTATCAATAGTTTATTTTTTTACATTGTTGGTGTTGTTGAACGATAGGAATTGTTTTATATTTTTACATCGTTGGTGTTGTTGAACGATAGGAATTGTTTCTGCAGAAAAAAAGGCCTCATAATAATTGGTGATAGTTTTCACACTCTTAGTGATTTATGATCATACAAACATAGCGTACCGGTAATGCCTGACAAGTACTGCTGCCTTTAAAGTGAATTTTTTTCAGGAAAAGTCAAAGTATCAACAAGTTCCTAGCTTTCTGAACAGCCCATTGGCAATCAAATGTCAACCCCAGTAACAATCAAATGTCAACTCAAGGCAAATGAAAGCAATTGTGTAATGCCTTTCAGTACCTGTGGAATGAGGGTGCTCGTTAAAGTGACATTTTGCATAATAGATCGTTGTTTTCCACATAAATCGTATAGCGAGAAATGAACTTCACATAAATTCATTGAATATATTTTTTATCAAGGTTGACATTGAAAACCTGGTCAAAATTGGTTTTGAATCAATAGAATAATATATAAATGATCATAAATACATGCAATAGGCGAAAATCATTGCAGCGTCATGAGTTATGCAAATTATATCTATATTTAGCTTTTGCTAAACATTATTAGCATATGGAAGATAAATACATAGATTTAGCAAAAAACGTACCGTTGCAACTCAGTTTTCGTCTGTAATAGATGTATTTGCATTTGTTCTTACTTTTTCTCTGCTAAATTCGCCCGTATCCGCAATTTTGTTTGTTTAGGTTTTAATTAACGTGTCGAATAATGAATAATAAGGTCGTTTTCGTACTTTACCATACTCGACCCCAAAATAAAAATCGCTATATTGTTTGTTTTAAAACGGTTTCAATGGGATTTTCAGTGATATCCTTAATAAAACAAGTTTTCTTACAATTCTGCCCATATATATATCCACAAACTGTCACTTTAATATCTAAGGTTAAAAATAAATGGTTAATCATTATAATTCATTTCAAGGTTTTTGATCAACATAAAACATATAGCTGTATTTCGAGAAAATCTCAAGGTCCATATCTGGGAATGTCTTGACAATCTTTACATTTGCCTTTTCTCAGATCTATACTACAGGGCACAGTTGTTCAAACGATTGCCGATTTATAAATTTTGAAATGCACATAGATTTTGATACAAACATGCCATACATCCAGATCTGTCGAACAGTCCTGCTTTTGAGGTCAAATACCCCCACAATTTTTATAAAATGTCCAGTTATGGACCCGAAAAATAATGACTTGATATTTCTGAGGGCCTTCATAGCAAAGTTTACGCAAGTAAAGAGTGAGACATTTTGTCTAAAAACTCAACTATGGTAAATTAAACAAAGGATTATTATTTTGAACAACTGGGTCAAGTTTCCGTCACATCTGTTTGTTAATCACAGATTGTATGAGAAAGCAATCATGGCAGCGGGCACAGATTTTCGCTCAGACAAGCTGTGGGACAGCTACATCAACTGGGAGAAGGTTACAGACCTCAAGAGGGTTACTGCCATCTACGACAGACTGTTCCACATCCCCACACAGCTCTACAGTCATCACTATGACAAGTGAGTGTGTCGTGTTCTGGGAAAACTGGGCATAATGCATGTGCGTAAATTGTCATCCCAGATTAGCCTGTGCAGTCTGCACAGGCTTATCAGGGACAATTTCCGCTTTTATGGAATTTTTCCTTTAAATGATGTCTCTTCTTAGCCAAAATCCAGTTAAGGCGGAAAGTGTCGTCCCGGATTAGCCTGTGCGGACTGCACAGGCTAATCTGGGACGACACTTTACGCACATGCATTATGCCAGTTTTCTCAGAACACGACTCAAGTGAGTGCTGCACCTTCCTCTCCCTGATTCAAGTAGTTCAGTTGTCAGTTACTGGCAAATATGTATATGCACTAAGCACTGGTAACTCAGCTTACCCAGGAAGTGTGAGTAGGTTAACTGACCACTGTGATAGGACTGAAATCAGTGTTTGAAATTGGCACTTGCTCATTTTCTAATGCCATTTAAAATAAAAAAGCCACTCTAGTATTTGTTTTGCGCAGAGGGCCCCATTATTATTATGCCCCCCTTTGAAGAAGAGGGGTATATTGTTTTGCTGGATGTCAGTCTGTCGTTTGGTCTGTCTGTCTGTCAAAAGACCAGTTCGTTTATGATCAATAACTTGTGAACAGATTGACCGATTGGCTTGATACTTCACATGTGCATTGGCAGGGTCACCAGGTCAAAGGTCAAGGTCACTGTCACAATGAGAGTGAAAATCATTTCAGATCAATAACTTCAACGAATCGACCGATTGGCTTGATACTTCACATGTGCATTGGCCTTGGACAGTAGATGACCCCTATTGAAATTGGGCGCACTAGGTCAAAGGTCAAGGTCACTGTCAAAATTAGTGTGAAAATCAAGGCCCTGTTTGTGGGGGCATATGTCTCCGAACGCGGAACTCTTGTATTAAAGGCAGCTTCCACCATTAGCTTCTTAAGTTGCATAAAATATCTTCAATAGACGCTATGACGTCAGAGGTACATTAGCAGTTGGATTTAAATGGTCAATTTTTACATCTCAAAATAACTGTCTCTTGCCAGCTAAGCAGAGTGAAAAAATGGCTTTTGTTGTGAAATATACTTACCGCTGGATGCTAACAGCAGGTGACTGTTCAATTCAGGTGTTATAAAAGTTTTTGTGGGGAGGAATCTGTTTGGACCTCTTACACCAGGTAACCGCTTAATCCAGGCGAAAAACAGAGCAGAAATTGTGCTGAAATTTTGTATCTGGGTAGCTTAAATTTAAACCTTACTTTGGATCCAGTTTCATAAAGGTCACTGCAACTTAAAGTTGTATGGAGGTACTGCACTGAAATTTTGTGTGCATCAAATTACATGCGGACCTAGCTTGGGATTGAACTGTATTTAAATTAATATCTGAAAAGAGGAAAACCTGGTTTTTATCGTGTTGCCATGTTTCTTGTTTATTTCTTGTGTTTAGTTTAAGAATTAAGTTGTTCAACAATCCCAATAATCTCATAATGTGTTGAACATGTCTCAGTTTCAAGAAGCATGTGCTGAACCATCACCCCAAGGACATCCTGGTAGTGGACGAGTTCATTCGTCTGAGACTAGAGGTGGTGAGTGAGACTGACCCCACATCGGTTGTCCCTAGCGATGACGACCCACCGGGTGTCGAGGCACCCCCGGGGATAGAGGACAAAAAAGAGGTACATGTTATGATATTTCTTGTTCTTTAATTTTCTAGAATTTAAAGTAAAGAGATTGGTGCACCCTGCAAGGCGGAGATGTATTTTCCTCTCGTAAGGTGTTTCCAAAATCATACTTCATTACATATAAGCCGCCCTTTTGGAAAAGGGGGCTTAATGCATGTGCGTAAAGTGTCCTCCTCTATTAGCATGTCCAGTCTGCACATGCTAATCAGAGACAACACTTTCTGTCTAGACTGGATTTCATTTAGAAGAGATTTCTTTTAAACGAAAAATACCATAAAAGCGGAAAGTGTATTGGATGTTCTGTTCTGAGTGTTCTGTACTTGGTGTTCGGTACTGGGTGATTATCACAACTTGATCTGTGTTGTGGTGATCCAAAAGTTGTTTTATGTTCCGCAGGAGAATCCTGAAGAGACAAACAAGATACGAGACAAGATTCTCAAACAGAGAGAGAGCACCTTTAAGAGTAATGAGGAGGAGGTTAGCAAGAGATGGGTGTATGAGGAGGGGGTGAGTATGGGATATATGTGTCATGTTCTGAGAAAACTGGGCATAATGCATGTGCGTAAAGTGTCTTCCCAGATTAGCTTGTGCAGTCCGCACAGGCTAATGAGGAATGCCAATTTCTGCCTAAATTTGATTTTTGCTAAGAAGAGACTTCATTTAAATGAAAAATATCATAAAAGTGGAAATTGTCGTCCCTGATTAGCCTGTGCAGACTGCACAGGCTAATCTGGGATGACAATTTACACAAGCATTATGCCCAGTTTTCTCAGAATGTGACACATATTAGAAACTTATTGACCAGAGGGCAATTGATTATGATTTCATATTCAGTGGAAGAAATCATATTGACTGAAGCACTAAGCTTAATAAATAGACACCTGTGATCAATATGCCCCTAAAATAAAAACCTGAAGAAGATTGAAATGAAATGTAAGTACTGAACAAAACTAATCATCGAAGTTGGTTATAAGCATTTATTCTTCTCCAAAAAATTGCACCGTATGGTAAGTTTAAGTTAGTGTTCAATGTTCAATTCAGTCTGACCAGCTGCTTATTGTTGTGTTTGGACCTGTTTGCAGATAAAGCGTCCCTATTTCCATGTGAAGCCCCTGGAGAGGTCCCAGTTGAAGAACTGGAGAGAGTACCTGGACTTTGAGATCCAGTTTGGGACCCATGAGAGGGTCGTTGTGCTGTTTGAGAGGTGCATGATAGCGGCAGCGCTGTACGAGGACTTCTGGTTGAAGGTGGGTGTGGTTCCTTGAAATGAGTGTCATTCTGGGAAAAGGGGGCTAAATGCATGTGTGTAAAGTGTTGTCCCAGATTAACCTGTGCAGTGCGCACAGGCTAATCAGGGACAACACTTTCTGTGTTTATTGAATTTTTGTTTTGATGAGGTCTCTTCTTAACAAAAATCCAGTCTAGGAGGAAAGTGTCATCCCTGATCAGCCTGTGGAGACTGCACAGGCCAATCTGGGATGACACTTTACGCACACACATAAAGCTTTGTTTTCCCAAAGCGAGGCTAAAATATTGTGTGCAACTGTTCAACATATTTATTATCGCATTTTTGCAGCAAAAGCCTCTCTTGAGGCACAGTATTGCGTCATTTTTATGCTCCCCATATATATATATCACCGTCACACTTTTTTATTAGTTTCTCATAGCGCCTTCAATATTTTACCTATCTCTTACATATTTGACATGTAAGTACATTTGCACCTCTATCATTTGATGAGGTTTGAGGTCACTGGGGTCAAGGTCACCGAGGCTTATAATAGATTTTCTCAAGGTCACATTTATTTTTATTTTTTTTCCACACAAATAACCCATATATCGACATAGCATCATCGGGGAGCATCCATCAGTTTTACTGATATCCTTGTTATGAGAGCTACAAGTACTTATTGTCTATGAAATGCAAATGCATTGTGGAAATGATCACAGAAAGTGGAGATCAAACCTGGAATCTCCTAGGCACAAGATTGACTCAATATCCACTAAACTATGACAATATATGGCATTGTGTATTCAACTATGGCAATATACGGCAATGTGCATTCAACTATGGCAATATATGAAACTGTGCATTCAACTATGGCAATATATGGAGCTGTGCTTTTAACTTTGAAAATATATGGAACTTCGCATTCAAGGAATAGTCTGTTTTATTAAATTGCATGATTGATTAAACACTGGTTATTTTAGGGAAACGGTTTGCAAAATCCAGCTAAAGCTGTGTGTGTGCTTGATTTTATAGTTCTCTGTTCTAAATGGAGCTTGGTGGATATATGGGTCTCTGTTCTACATGGAGCTTGGTGGATATATGGGTCTCTGTTCTAAATGGAGCTTGGTGGATATATGGGTCTCTGTTCTACATAGAGCTTGGTGGATATATGGGTCTCTGTTCTAAATGGAGCTTTGTGGATATATGGGTCTCTGTTCTAAATGGAGCTTGGTTGATTTATGGGTCTCTGTTCTAAATGGAGCTTGATTGATTTATGGGTCTCTGTTCTACATGGAGCTTGGTTGATTTATGGGTCTCTGTTCTACATGGAGCTTGGTGGATATATGGGTCTCTGTTCTAAATGGAGCTTGGTGGATATATGGGTCTCTGTNTCATTTGTCTATTTCTTTAGATCTAACAATTTATGTGGTGAATGAAAGGATTTCTCACCAAGAAACTGTAGTGACATCTTAAATATCTACAGGGTTCCAACTACAAACCATGACATGGAACCAGCCAACCATTCCAACTCCAACCATAACGCAGCCCTAACACTGAGTCACTCTGGCACGGTGGGCTCGAGTCATTTTGAGCACTCCAGCTCCCTGTTGAGCCAGGCCCAGGTCTTGGATAACGGGCCCCTGGACTGCCACTTGGGGCTGGAGGGGTTGGACAGGCAGGGCTGGCAGGTCCTACAGCTACAACAACTTCTAGAAGACAATAACAACAAGTCACTGTGAGTACATGTTTAGTTTTGTTAAGTACTTTGTTTATCCCGTTATCACTCAGGTACGCACTTTGACGCATTTGTAGTCCCTGAGGAAATTAAATTAAATTGAAGACCTTTATTACTAGATTCAAGTTTTTAAGGCTTCATTTCCAAGCCTAAGATACTGATGGGCAGCAAACACCATAAAACCTGAACAAACTGCGAGTTACTCGCAGGCGGTTCTTGTTTTATGCTGGTTGCATACAGCCATTTTCTTCTTTGCTTCTGAGAGGGAAAGGGTTCAACCTATATATGAGGTGTCATGCGAAAATAAGTCTTATGCCATATGCAGCCAGTGTAGCTTCAGACCAGCGTGCATATCTGTGGGGAGCGGAGCTACCCTGAAGGCTAATGAGCCCACAAACCTTGTGTGATTTTATAGCGGACAGCATAGCTCCTGACCAGACTGCGCGATTGCTGGATGCATATATCATAAGAACCATTTTCGCACGACGCAGCTCATTTATTGTCAGGGATGTGATTTTTCCGTCTCTGAACTGATTTTTTCCCTTTCAATTTTAAATAAGTTTTACAAATGGTGCATTACTTGGATGGATCTTTTCAATTAAATAATTTACGGGAGTCCTCTAAGGTTGGGGGGAAGGGGGAGGGTATTTTCCTCCCCTGCTGTTGTTCCAAAATCACGTCCCTGAATTTAGATAGACTTTAAACCTGATTGGAAGTTCCGTTCTCTGTACTTACTGTACCATTTTGTGTATCCTCAGTGCCATTTCCCAGTGTGGTTGGATGGAGAGAGAGCCAGTACAGGACATGTTGTGTATGTTGTGTTTGTTCTGNATGGAGCTTGGTGGATATATGGGTCTCTGTTCTAAATGGAGCTTGGTTGATTTATGGGTCTCTGTTCTACATGGAGCTTGGATGATTAATGGGTCTCTGTAACTCAGTCTGTTAATAAAGCATGTGTGTGTGTTTGTGCTGTCTCAGTATGCGCGGTACCTGGAGGACCATTTCTCCAACCTAAAGAAGGCTGCCACAGACTCCACTGAGCGAAGTGTACCCCTGGATGACACGGGCCTTGAGGCTGTGAAGAGTGTGTACAAGAGAGCCTGCACCATACACCTGCCCAAGAAACCCTATGTACACCTGGCATGGGCCGCCTTTGAGGAGAGACAAGGTACCATTAGGGTGGGATGAATATCTTTCGTGAAACATGCTGGAAAGCCTTCAGAAGTGTTTGTGACTGTCAATATTAATATTGTTAATATAAGAGGGGATTATAAACAGTTCTCAATTATTCTTTGACTGGCTTGTTTTCATAAAAAATGTGATTCATGTTGAAATTGGAAATTAGGTGCCCTCTGTACATGTTTATGTGTAAAAATGGTTTATTCCTGTCAAAAAACTAGTCTCTGTAAATAAGACTTTTCTGTATTACCATACAACCAGTCTAAATTAACTGCTGTTAGATCTCACATTTTATAAAACAAATAACCATGTTAAGGTCGCCACAACGATGCGTGGAAGATCCTGTCCAATCTGGAGGACTCGTTGCCAGGCATGGTGATGGTTGCTATGCGACGGATCAGTCTGGAACGACGCATCGGCAACCGCGAGAAAACGGAGATGCTCTTCCAAGAATACATTGACAAGGCCACGGATATGAATGTCCGCACTTTCTACGTCATCAAATATGCAAGATACCTGTTTAAGGTATATGGTTTTGTATCAGATTTTTTGAGTGGAAGTCTATGTTATTTTTACTCTGAAACGTATTGTAAAGTTTTCTGTATCTGATTGCTTCAAAACTGGTGCAATGTTAGACAGAAAAAATATCTTTGTTCTGTTAAAATCTTAATGCACATATTGTTCAAGAGCTTTTTAGCTCACCTGAGCGATAGCTCGGGGTGAGCTATTGTGATCACTCAGCGTCCGGCGTACGTCCGTCCGTCCGTCTGTAAACAATTTGTAAACATCTTCTTCTACTAAACCATTGAGCCAATTTCAACTAAATTTCATGTTGAGCATCCCTAGGTCATGGGACAAAAGAATTGTTAAAAAAAATTTGATCACATAACCAAGATGGCCGCCATGACCATATATGGTAAAAACCTTAAAAAATCTTCTTGTCAGAAACCGCTCATCAGATTTTCAAAAAATTTCACAGGGATGACCTTTGAAGGCTCCCCTGAAAAAGTTGTTCAAAGAAATTTGATTCGTCAAAAAACATGGCCGCAGGAGCTCGTTGAACTTTGCATGTGTCGGTCGGTCCGTCCACCAGGTGGTTTTCAGACGATAACTCAAGAACGCTTGTGCCTAGGATCATGAAACTTCATAGGAACATTGATCATGACTCGCAGATGACCCCTATTGATTTTGAGGTCACTTGGTCAAAGGTCAAGGTCACAGGTGAAGGTCACAGTTACTGGAAATAGGCAGGATTTAGCATGGTTCAAACAAGGGAAACAACCTACCGTTTATGCATGTTCTTTTTGTTACAGCAGTTGCCTCCCTTGTAATTTATATAAATTTTACCAAATGTAAGGCTAACTACATTTTTGTAATGCATTGTATCAATAAACATCGGGCAAAAATGAAATTAAGGCACCACCACCACCACCACCACCACCACCACCACCACCACCACCACCACCACC
>VMBQ01001336.1:77668-201324 GCA_007657795.1 Dreissena rostriformis
AACTTGTCTGACACAGGCTAGTCCAACTTGTCTGACACAGGCTAGTCTAACTTGTCTGACACAGGCTAGTCTAACTTGTCTGACACAGGCTAGCCCAACTTGTCTGACACAGGCTAGTCTAACTTTTCCGACACAGGCTAGTCTTACTTGTCTGACACAGGCTAGTCTAATTTGTCTGACACAGGCTAGTCTAACTTGTCTGACACAGACTAGTCTAACTTGTCGGACAAAGGCTAGTTTAACTTGTCTGACACAGGCTAGTCTTACTCGATTGACACAGGCTAGTCTAACTTGTCTGACACAGGCGAGTCCAACTTGTCTGACACAGGCTAGTCCAACTTGTCTGACAAAGGCTAGTCTAACTTATCTGACACAGGCTTGTCCAACGTGTCAGCGTGGGGATAACTATTTAGCTAACTCAATCGGACTGGCTCGGTCTTTTAGGTAGGTCGCCATTGTAAAGAATGATTTCATGGAATAATTACTTAGACGAGCTGCTGAAGCAGCATCGTCAAAAAGTATGGGACACTGTTATTCTAGAGAAAATTTCTCAGTCCTAGGCCCGCAACTTAGCCTAAAATCAATGTACCGGAACGGAACTCTAACTTGATCTGTAAGTCATGCATGAAGACTCCCTCACAAAAAATCAGGTAAAGATCTGAAAGCGTTGAGGATTGTGTGTGTGTGGAAAACTGTTATTCTAGAGGAAATTTCTAAGTGAAAGGCCCGTAACTTCGCCAAAAATCAATGGACCAGAAAGAAACTCGAACTTGATCTGTAAGTCATGCAGGTAGACTCACGCACCAAAAATCAGGTTAATATCTGAAAGCGTTTAGGAAAACAATTCTGGAAACGGAATGCCGGACGGACAGACAGCGCGACTGCTTTATGCCATCTAAAATGGATGAACTATTTTGAACCAATCCGAACGGAAGAAAAGATACACGCCTCTTGTCATCACATCATATTGTCCCTTGTTGCTTACTTTCATTTTATTATGAAGTGGGACTTTTTCGTATCCATTTTTAGTATTTTTCAAAACTATTTACAGTCAAACGATGGTTTAAAGTAAGGGGAATCCCTATATTTCCCGATGCTAAATTTAAACCTTAGGATTCCAAAACTGTATATGATCAAGATCGTTCGTTCACTACGAAAAGCAGGATAATCAATTCAGTTGTTCAAGTGTAAGTTATTGTTTGCACTAAAATTATTACTGCATTTGAATGCTTTTTGATATTAAAGCAAAATATGTCTTGTATTTTACTTAGTTTAGCTATTGTTTTATCAGTGCATTAAATGCAATTGGATTATGTAAATGTTCAGCAAACAACCGCGTGGTTATATAAACATGTAATATTTGGGATACCATCAATGCAGCTTTGCTTTATGTCATCCGACATGTCAAATCAATGTACCGGAACGGAGCTCTAACTTGATCTGTAAGTCATGCATGAAGACTCCCTCACAAAAATCAGGTAAAGATCTGAAAGCGTTGAGGATTGTGTGTGTGTGGAAAACTGTTATTCTAGAGGAAATTTCTAAGTGAAAGGCCCGTAACTTCGCCAAAAATCAATGGACCAGAAAGAAACTCGAACTTGATCTGTAAGTCATGCAGGTAGACTCACGCACCAAAAATCAGGTCAATATCTGAAAGCGTTTAGGAAAACAATTCTGGAAACGGAATGCCGGACGGACAGACAGCGCGACTGCTTTATGCCATCTAAAATGGATGAGAGAGAGAGAGAGAGAGAGAGAGAGAGAGAGAGAGAGAGTTCAACTTCGTTTGCCGTAAAACTAGACCATCTTTACTGTAAACCATGTAACTCGAAAAAAAAATAACGAACCAACTTCACACCGGTTGTTTTCGAAAGCTAATAAAATAATTATCAGGAAAAATTAACATCAGTACCATTGATCCAGCAGTATTTCGATACCAGTCCTCATTTCGTATTGTCGAAAATCATGTCCTTCACTAGACACATTAGGTTTTTCCGACATTCGTTTGTAGTTTATTTCGGTGTAGCGACATGAATCGTATTTATAACGAGGAGTAATGTAATTTACAATAAAGTCATTGACAATTTTTAGTCCACTTTATTTCCCGTTTAACTTCTTTATATAAAGTTCTTTCCAAATACATAACAATTTTAGATACACGAGTCCAGCCTTAACCTTAAATATTCCAATAAAATAACCAGTCTGAATCTGAACTAAACTGAATATGCACATTTTTTTTTAAATACTATAACGCCGAGAAAGTTCTGCTTAAACATCTGTTAAAAATTACATTAAGCGTATTCTCGCCTGTCAATAAGCAAGTTCACGCCTGTCAACTCTACATGAAGCTCAATACGAGCTACACATGTTATTCCACACAGGTTATGCAATCATATCCGCTGGTCGCTAGATACTAATTAGTGAAATGGGGACTGACCTTTTCCTTAATTGTATTGACATATGATACACTTTGATATATGATATAAATATGTGCGACAAAGCCGACTACGTCACACGTTTGTCGGGGTAGAAGTTTGCACTTCAACGATCACCCGTTTTTCTCGCATATGCTATTGCTTTCTTAGAGGGTAGGATATGCATCAACGAGCAATATTAGATAAGGATAGTAAATTATTCAAATCAATGACTTAAGTTAAGATGTTTTGAAAATTATTGCATGCGTTTATAAGGCAAACAGAGATAGAGATGTAAATTTTGTTTTGATTTTTTGTGTGTCAAATTCAAACTTTATGCAAAGCATATTTATTACTTTCAGTTGTTCCTGGTTTAACCAAGAAAAGCAACCGTGATACATCGATTGTCTCCGTAATCCCCCTTAAGATAGATCTCGTGTCTATTGAGAATCATTTTGCTCAATCGTGATACAACAACTTTCTCCGGAATCCTCCGAAAAATAGACATCTGTTCTCTTCAGAGCACTCTTACCCTATCGTGATACATCGACTATCTCCGGAATCCTCCGTAAGATATACCTCGTGTCTATTGAGAGCCATCTTGCCCAAGCATTATACATCGACTATCTTCGAAATAAAATATACCTCGTTTCTCTTGAGAGCCATTTGGCCCAATCGTGATACATCGACTTTCTCCGGAATCCTCCGTAATATAGATTTAAGCAATAAATCGTTTGCTGAGTGACGGAGAATATACGGCAATAATGAACCGTGTTGCCTCTCGGGTTTCGGATAAACGAGAAAAGCTTCAAACAAGTCGCAGGTCAAACTACTAAATTTGGTGATTCAAAATGATGAGCAAAATCAAGTTTGTCCTAAAATGTGTGTTGTTCGTATTGCTTGCATCGAATGGCGACATAACTTTTGCAACGCCTGTAAGCTACGAAACAATAAAGTGTAAACTTTGGGAGCAAATCACAATCGTTTTGCCTCTCAGGCCAGAGATGGACTACTCTATAAGTGTCGGAGGTACAGTTATAGGCGCTTGCAATACGCAAACTTCAACGACACCTTACTGCATGCTGCTTCATTATGAATTCATTGGGCAATACAAATTCACTGGAATAGGGACGAATTGGACATTGGCAATCGAAAAGGTACCCTGCACTAATACCAATGTTACGATCCTAGCAACTGGTGGGCAGCAAAACGCTACTTTATATATTCCGATATTTGTTCTCAACCATGGATCTTCAATTTGCAAAGACGTCGTTGATGAACGACTTGAAACAAGCGGCGACAATGGCATAACGGCGCATTTCGCTTTCTTTTTGCTTTCTCTAGCCATACTGTGTTAATTTGCGTTTGTGTGTATTATAAAAATTTGGTCTCCCACTGTTTGTGCAAATAAAGGATCTCCAGTTTTATGTTCACGCGACTGTCTATAACCAATCTTCATATGTATTTCCAACTTAAAGATTTAACCGAACTTACCGAAGGCATTCGTACTGGCTAAACATGATTATGGTTTGAATCAAACGTATGCTATGTCAAAATTGTGTATGTGTTGTGGCATGATTTAGTATCACCGTTCATATCATCGCTGTTGTCATATGTGCAGGCTTCAGAGGCTGTCAATGGGAATTTTAAGAGTGGTATGGTAATATGACTTACAGTTATGTATAAGATTTGTATAACGTTTGTTTAAACCTCGTTGGAATATGAATAATATTTAGACATACTTCCTAGACGTCTTCGCTTATTTGATTAAGAGTCTCTGCACACCCGTTGAGAATCGAAACTGGCAGATATGTTCAGAATAACAATCCACGAAATGAACGTTATTGTTAATGTTGTAAATACTTTTTTTAGAAGACGAATACCATTTTCTTATGTGAAAGCCGCTGGTACGTGAATTTAAGAAAACAATATTGGACGTTTATTTTAAATTAACCGATCTCTATCAAAATACCACAAGTTAATAGTTTCATGTGACAAATCAGTAATTTCGAATGTATGTAAATATACCAAAGAAGCTTTTGTAATAAGAAATACGAGCATAAATATTGCTGTTTAATACATTTCATTACCTCCTCGATAAAGCTTTCGTGTTTTGGCCATCGATTGTATAGATTTGTATTTGTATTCTAGAAAAAAAACTATTTTATGTTATGTATTGTATAGTTATTATACCGATTTACTTGACAGAACATAATGTGTATAGAATGTACGATGTACTGTTGTATGAGTCTGAATAAACTGTGTGTCTGCCTGTCATTATGTTTATCTGTCTGTTTGATAAAATAAAGACAGTGTGTATTTGTTCTTAATGAAGTGCAAGTGTTTGATTTTCGGTTCCATAGTTAAAAAATGGGGTTTGGTATCCAAAACGCAGAAATGTATTGATAGTTATGTTTAACACTATATAATTCCCTGTCCTGCGTTGCCCAGGTTTGGGTACTTCTAGGGACAGTATCAGGTACTGCTCTTCACAGTATCGGATACCACAGACTTTTAGGGAACAGAATCAGGTACGAGTCTTCATAGTATCAGGTAGGCACGCCGGCTTACACATTTGTTAGAGCTACGGACTACAAATCCGATGATTGCTTGTTTTATTCCCCGACGGGCATCATACCTTGTGTAGGGATTGGTTTTGAAATTATTTCTGTTGCAATTATCCCCGTACCTCTGATTAAAGTTTGGCATATACTAGCGTAGGTATGTGCACTTAGTGGTTAACCCGCTTATCCATTAAAAGTGTGAGTTGTTTGTCTGAACGCCGTGATATGACTAAATAAACTGTCGAAAACGGCAAAATAATCAAACCGCATCCACTTTATTAGGATTAGAGTTCCAGCTAGCCGAAAATGTTAGGCATACTAGCTCAATTTGTGGAGCGCAGGACTGTCAATCTGGGATTTGTGAGTTCACTTCATGGCCCTTTACACTGATGAGGACTCGTCGTGAAACCATGTATCCGGAAATTGTCACCGTACCTCTGCGTACCTCTGATTTTAGTAGGAGAGTTGTCAAGTACTAACATATATAATGTATGAGCTAAATATTGGTCTAATCAGCTCATCAATCGGAAGACGTGTGAGCAAATCGACTTAATGCTATTTGCACTCATAGGCTGCTTTATGTCGTGTACGAACTCATATGCTGATTTATGTCGTGTACGAACTCATATGCTGCTTTTTGTCGCGAACGAACTCATAGGCTGATTTATGTCGTGTACGAACTCATAGGCTGCTTTATGTCGTGTACGAACTCATAGGCTGATTTATGTCGTGTACGAACTCATATGCTGCTTTATGTCATGAACAATCTCATATGCTGGTTTATGTCGTGTACGACCTCATATGCTGCTTTTTGTCGCGAACGAACTCATATGCTGGTTTATGTCGTGTACGACCTCATATGCTGCTTTATGTCGCGAACGAACTTATATGCTGGTTTATGTCGTGTACGAAGTCATATGCTGGTTTATGTCATGTACGAAATCATATGCTGGTTTATGTCATGTACGAACTCATATGCTGGTGTGTGTCGTGTACGATCTCATATGCTGGTTTATGTCGTGTACGAAGTCAAGACGGAAAACTTAAAACTAAACTAGTATAGCCCCTTACAATTTCGTTATGTGGAGGTATAATAACATTTCGACGTTAATTTAAACGTTGGAATGTACACTTAATATCTTCTGACGGTATATCCAATGCGGGGACATTTTTACAGCCGTTTCGACACGCACAGTAACTGACTTTAAAACATTCGTAAAAACGTTTAACGTGCACAAACTGATCCATGACATCGATTAATATATAATAAATGCATCAAAGACAACGAGCGACAACATATATTATGAAAGACAATGGCAACAACGAAACAACATAAGACTCCAATTAAAATGACAACGTCTGAAAATAAACTCTGGGCTCTGGAACTAAACATTTTAAAATCTACTTCTGAACGTACATGTTTGTAATGACCTAACACACAGAATGATTGAACACATGCATCGGGCTTGCTTGTCTAACATTCATCAATAGTCACAAAGATCCTACAGATGTCATAGTCACAAAGATACCAACAGATCTCATAGTCACAAAGATACCTACAGATGTCATAGTCACAAAGATACCTACAGATGTCATAGTCACAAAGATACCTACAGATGTCATGGTCCTAAAGAAACCTACAGATACTAAGTACCAAAAGGTCGCAAATAATTGTTTCTGATAGTGTTGTTTTTGTACATCAAATGTTTAATGAAGTTGCAAATGAAATAATTTTCCATGTTCTTCACGGGTTTCAATCAATCGTTCTCCGATAGAAGGGGTTAACACTCTGTTACTCGTAGTAAAAAATACATGTTTGTAAATACTCATCAGGTGTACCAATATGATCACATCTTTTTCAAACAGGCCCCGTGTACTTATCCCCAATATTTCGCAAACAATACCCATGTCTTTAATAACGCCAAACGCTTCAGATAAGACCCGGTCTCTTAGAAATGCATGTCGAAGAAGTCGCTGTGCTCGTCATCGGAAGTGTCCGAGGTGAAACCAGAACTATCGGACAGACACGAGTCCATCTCGAGAAGCTTCTCTATGACACAGAGGTCCTGAGCGTTGTCGTACACTACGCTGTTGCTCCGGGTCACCAGACGCTTGGGTGGCTCCTTTCTTTGGCACGTGGCGGACTCGGCGTTCCCGGTGTCATTTTGATTTGGATGACTTGGCATTGTTTTGTGGATTGTCGAGCGGCGAGATCCATTCTGGGATTTCTGTGATGACTTAAAACCATTTTTCATCAATAGTTTTGGTTCAGATATGGAATGACGTAAGATTTTGTTCTTCGCAGTATGTTTACGTCCGAGTTCTTGCGTAAGTGAACTATGCTTGGAATGTTCCTTTGTTTTTTCGTTGTTCGCGTCACGTCTGCCGTGTGACTCCGACCTATACAGCTGAGATACCAGATACCCCTTGCACAAATCAGAACCAACCGTGTGTTTCTTAGACGTGTGATTTGAGTTATCGACGCATGTGCCTTCCCCGTTTCCGGTGGACTGCCGCCTGGAGGATTTAGGCGAGTTTTTGTTGATGACGCGGAAGGCGCGATCCTTGGACTTCAGGCGTTCGACTTTGTACCTCAGCAGTAGTATCTCCTTGTCACGGCACGTGATCTGCTCGAAAAGCTCCTGATTCTGAAGGAACAGCAAACATTTGTGCAATACGTCAAGTTTTTTTTTGTTTCTAATGTAAAAAGGCAATTTCTGAAACACCAAATATCGGAGCATGCAAGTGCTCAAATAGTGTCATCAATCTAATCTACAGTACAGTTTCAGGTGCAATCGATATTATTTTCCTTATAACCTTTAATTATCCTTTAAAATCCATAAATAATCCATTTAACAAAATAATTGACGATTCGCATTTAGGGTCTTTAATGATTATTTTAGCATAGTTAAATAAAGACCCTTATGCCATCTTACTAGTTTATTTTCAAATGTGTTTATGAACTCGATAAACTTTCCACTTCGTCACACGCTACGTCAATCAAAATTAAACTGGTGTGTTTCGTCACAGAAATTACGTCACACGAGATACGTCATAAATTGTGCAATCAATTGAATGGAAAATAAAAGTACGGAATACTTTTATTTTTCATTCAATTGATTGCGCAATTTATGACGTATCTCGTGTGACGTAAGGTCTGTGACGATACACACCAGTTTATTTTTGACTCTCTGGATTTTAAGATGGACAAGTCGGACGTGTTCATTTATTCAACAGTAAAATATTTGTTAAAGCTTCGAACGAATCCAAAACGTATTTTGGATTGTGTGGTTGTAATGCATAATTGTAAATTTCGATATTAATAAAATAACTCGCTTCAATAGAAGTACGGTTTCGAAAATTGTGTTTTGGGTCAGAACAAATTCAACCATTAAAAAATAGTGTGGTTAAATTAAATGTCGAAAAAAGAGAGATTGAACAACAGAAAATGGAAGTAAATATCGTTGTAACTGTAATTTTATTAGGATTGGATTAAAGTTGTCATTAAGGTAAGCGTGTTTTTATACCAAATGGCGATGAAGAAATCAATTTTGTTTTGTGTGCAGAACTTTTAACTCGCGATAAAAGCAAACAAAACTGACGAAAATAAACATGGTTATTACACAACTTAAGTGAGTAGAACAAGAAACAGAAGATGATTGACTTTGTTATGCCAGTTAGTAAACAGTGTGTAAAAAGAAGAGTTGTTTATAGACTAAAATTTACATTATCGGTGAGGATAAATGCTGAATCATGCCTGACGTAAGTTCAAAATGGCAGCCGTTCTTTTGTTTATTGCAGTGGTGAAACTAGAATTTTAATTTGAACTAAAGCGTTTGTGTTCTACTTGAATGTGTTACATTTGGAATGCTGATTAAATTTGAATCGAGACATATAGCGATTTTTTGTCTTGTTACTCTTCTATTGCGTGGAATTCTTAAAGACTATTTCGAGTTCCGTAAACGGTAAAGATCACAATTAATATTACTACGCAATGTTAGATTCAGTTAATTTAATGTGTTTTTGTTTTTACTTTATCAATTTAAGACTAAATAATTGACGACTGAGAAAATTGATGGGATAAATAGAATACTAGGATTAGCGTTGAATAGAGAGAAGTTAATGTTGCTCGGCTCGAACACCGAAAGCGCTCCACAAGGCTCGCGCTCCCAGCGTTTTAAGCCTCGCAACATAAACTTCTCTCTATTCAACGCTAACCTAGTATTCTCTATATGTAATACAAACGACTCCTTTGTCAGAAGCAACATGTACCGTGGTTAAATAGTACAGTTAACGGGGATTTAGTATTAAAGACGTTAATACAATCGTTGCTTGAGGGCCAGAAGTGATAATCGGCCCTGGAGTGAATAATCGCCTACGGCCGTCGGGGCGATTATTCACTCTGCGGGCCGATTATCACTTCTGGCCCTCAAGCAACGAGGTATTAACCTCTAAGTAACTAATTACACGTTTCGTAGATAAACTAAGAAGCTCGCAGATAAGAGTAAACGTAAGCGCGAAGTTGTATGTCAGTTATTGTTGGATGGCTGCCCTTGTATCTCGATAATTGTATTTACCTCTCTTTTCGATTACAGTTGTATTTACCGCCGGCTGGTTGCCGTTGGTTTCTCGCCAGGTGCAATTACTTTCCTTTGTTTCTCGACAGTTGTATTTTCCTCCCTTTTTTTCTCGACATTTGTACTTACCTGCCTTTGTTTTTCGACAGATATATTTACCTCCATGTGTTTCTCGACAGTTGAATTTACCTTCATTTCTTTCTCGACAGTTGTATTTACCTCAGACTGGTTGCCATGTGTTTCTCGACAGTGGTATTTAACTCCCTTTGTTTCAATTGTTTGTACCTTAGACTGGTCGTCCTTTGTTTCTCGACAGTTGTATTCACCTCCCTTTGTTTCACAAAAGTTGAATTGGCTTAGACTGGTCGTCCTATGTTTCACGACAGTTGTATTTACCCCAGACAGGCAGCCCTTTGTTTCTCGACAGTTGAAATTACCTTCAACCGGTCCCACTTTGTGTCTCGACAGTTGTATTTACCTCCTTTTGTTTCTCGACAGTTGTACTTACCCCCATTTGTTTCTCGACAGTTTCATTTTCCTCCCTTCGTTTATCGACAGTCATATTTACCTTCCTTTTTTGTACTGCTGTATTTACATCCCTTTGTTTCTCGTCAGTTCTATTTACCTCCCTTAGATTGTCGTCAGTTGCAGTTTCTTCTATTTGTTTTTCGTCAGTTGTATTTACCTCCCTTTGTTTCTCGTCAGTTCTATCTACCTCCCTTAGTTTCTCGTCAGTTGCATCTACTTCCTTGTGTCTCGTCAGTTGTATTTACCTCCCTTGGTTTCTCGTCAGTTGTATTTACCTCCCTTGGTTTCTCGACAGTTATATTACCCTCCTTTTGTTTCTCGTCAGTTGTATTTACTCCCTTTGTTGCTTTACAGTAGTTATTCCCTCCCTTTGTTTTTCGACAGCTGCATATTCCTCCCTTTGTTTCTCGACAGTTGCATTTACCTCCCTTTGTATATCGACAGTTGTATTTACCTCCCTTTGTGTCTCAACAGTTGTATCTACCTCCCTTTGTTTATCACAAGTATATTTACCTCCCTTTGTTTCTTAACAAGTGTATTTACCTCCGACTGTAGATCTGTTATCTTCTGCTTCGTTGACTGAAAACACAAACAATGTTAGCATCATCCGACCTATGTTAACTTTAATTATACGCGTATCACCACGCCGCCCGTGTTGACATAAGAGATGTTCAGTATTAAGGTGACGTCACGTCAATTGGTGAATAAATGAAGAAGTTATGTTTAAAAAAAAAAATTGGGCATCACCCCAACCCCCATTCTCCTCTATCTCCTCCTACACTATTAGCACTAGAACCTTGAAACTTACACACATGGAAGCTATGAGCGTATGTGCGACGGTGCACTATTTGGAATTTTGATCTGACCCCTGGGTCAAAAGTTATTAGCATGTGCGTCACATGTTGTTAGTAAAATGAGTTTTGTTTTACCCATTTTACCCATTTATTTACCCATAACTTTTGACCCAGGAGTCAGATCGAAATTCCGACACAGTCACCGTCGCACATATTCTCATAGCTACCATGTGTGTAAGTTTTAAGGTTCTAGTGCTAATACTGTAGGAGGAAATATGGTCCGATCAACAAAAAAAACGGAGATCAATACAATATCCCCACGCTTTTAAAAGAAAGCGTGGGGTTAACTAATTAACCAAATGGTGATACCAATTGGGTTTAAAAGCGAGTTTTCTATTCGAGTAAATGACATGGTTTTATATAACACTCCCTCATCTTAATGAAATTGAATAACAGCATTAAAGTTGTAAAACTACTCGAAAACAACGCTTACAGAAATCCCGACCTGAGCACAACATAGTACTATAGTCGTTTACATATTATTCGAATTTCATTAACTTGCATCACATCATGTCAGAAACGAAACAATGTTTGCGCTTATCGTTATACATCGGTATAATCAACTCTTTCCTGTTTTAATGCGCAGCTATTCGACACGTCGGGCTCACACCGTCATAGTTTGTTTACTATCCATCATTACTCTTAATATTTGATTCATGACTGATAAACAACGATTTATAATAAGTATTTCTTCCACAATTCACGGCGCATTGTTAGTGCACTTTGACCTTACCTGGCTGTCGAAGTGCCTGAGTTCATTCAACACCGACCTCATCTCTCCCAGCTCGACCTCTGCAAACAATCATAATTGAATTCATATATAACTTTTACATCTGGCGAAAACACTTGTCAACTTATTACAAATAGTACTTCGCTTTCTAAGAATGGTTGATGTTACCGAATTTGTTGTACGAAGGCAAAATCATGAAGCTAGTGTATGGATAGCAGACTGTTGTAAATAAACATGAATATTTAATATATGTTTTGGTAAGAATCAGACACGTCAAAAACAAGAAAATATATATCTGTGCACTTAATAATTATCTTAAATGTCTTAAATAGGAGAACACAGCAAACAACCGTAATATACCAATCGATGCAAGTAAACTTCGCTCCATTTACCTACAATGACATTTAACGACCACAATTATGACGTCATTGTGTCAGTTAATTGTATTCACAATTAGCAACAATCTATTAATAAACATTGAAGTATCTTTCCGTTAAGTTATTATGTCACTCAGGTAATTTAATTAACAATAAGTGAACACAAAGTTGATGAAATCGCGTTTCATAAAGTGGCATAAATCACTAGTGACTACAAAGATGATGTCATTGTGCCAGGTAATATTGCAATAATAACAAGTGATTACAAATATGACATCATTGCGTTACGTAATTAAATTTGGATTAGCTGAAGTATCACAAAGATAACGGCATAACTAACGTCGTGCGGCGAGGAGTTTCTTGAAGTTTTCGGACTTAATGACTTTGAGAAGCATGTCCTTCTTGCTTCCTGACGAGGAGAAAACGTCACCGGAAGCCTGGAACGCCGTTTCGGAACTTGGCCGACGGATTTCTTTCGTCTTCTCGATCCTGAGATTAACGCAAATTTGAGATTGATTTAAACAGCTTTGTACCGATTAATTTCAATTTGTTTTTCAAAATATATTATCATAATAACTTTCAGCATGTGGACAATACGACCAACCCGCAATTAAGATCACCAGAGGTCGTATCGCGAGCATTTTCTTTGTACATGATATGCAAAAATTTAATATAAAATGGACATGTGTCCGCATTACAAGGATGCCCCGACATTTCAAAACTCTACTGATGTCGAAAAAAATTAACCAATTTAGCCAACTGCACAATTCACATGGTGATTAATATGAATACTAATATTAAGTTTAATCACAGTTTAACAGTTACACTTTCTGAGTTACATGTCCACAATAATATTCTTTGCAAAAAGGGTCCATTACGACGCTTTTGTCAAAAAAATGCACAAATATATCAATTACTTAAGAATTTTTATTTTTTTTTGCCTGCATCCCCCCATCTGAAAGTGGGACATACAAACAAATAACAAATGATATGATGATTTCTATGGGTTTAAACATATTTGCCTTTGAAACATCTATTGATGAACTTTATTACAAAAAGACCCGATTAACACATGCCCGTACCTTTCTTTTAACAAGTCCTGATAAACGCACTATCCGTAACAAGCCCTGATTAACACACTTCCCGTACCTGTCTTTAAACAACACCTGATACACGCACTTTCCGTAACAAGCCCTGGAAAAAACACTGCCCGTACCTTTCGTTCAACAAGTCCTGATACAAGCACTATCCGTAACAAGCCCTGATAAACACACTGCCCGTACCTTTCGTTCAACAAGTCCTGATACACGCACTATCCGTAACAAGCCCTGAAAAACAAACTGGCCGTACCTTTCTTTAAAAACAAGTCCTGATAAACGCACTTTCCGTAACAAGCCCTGATAAACACAGTGCCCATACCTTTCTTTAAAAAAAGTCATGATAGACGCACATTCCGTAACAAGCCTCGATAAACACACTGTCCGTAACACGCGCTGATAAACACACTGCTCATACATTCTTTCGCTCCCTGATAAACATACTGCTCTTACATTCTTTCACTCCCTGATAAACACACTGCTCAAACATTCTTTCGCTCCCTGATAAACACACTGCTCATACATAATTTCGCTCCCTGATAAACACACTGCTCATACATTCTTTCACTCCCTGATAAATACACTGCTCATACATAATTTCGCTCCCTGATAAAGACACTGCTCATACATTCTTTCGCCCTTTGATAAATACACTGCTCATACATTCTTTCACTCCCTGATAAACACACTGCTCATACATAATTTCGCTCCCTGATAAAGACACTGCTCATACATTCTTTCACTCCCTGATAAATACACTGCTCATACATTCTTTCGCTCCCTGATAAATACACTGTGTATACATTCTTTCGCTCCCTGATAAACACACTGCTCATACATTCTTTCGCTCCCTGATAAACACACTGCTCATACATTCTTTCGCTCCCTGATACACACACTGTCCGTACCTTTCTTTCGCTTGCTGCTCAAGGATCCGCTTGGCGTTCGGGTATTCCACCAGGGCCTGTAAACAGGTTAACAGATATGCGTTGACAAGAATGGCCTGCTAGCAGGTAAACAGATATGCGTTCGCTAGTTCGGGTATTCTACCAGGGGCTGTAAACAGGTTAACAGATATGCATTGGCTACACGGTCGCGTGTTCGTAACACTTAAATTGTAATTTGTTTTAGTGACATGGCTTGCTTTTATAGGTTTATCATATACATTAACGATATTCTTGTCGTTCCTTGAAATTCAGCTATATATCTTTTTGCAGATGACTACACATTATACACATCTGACGTAAGCATTGAAAATATGACTTCAACATTCAGTATACATGTATATAATTGGTGTGCCTTTAACAATATGTCCACAATTTGACCAATTGCCATATTCGTGAACAAATGTTTCCCCACCATTGTTTCATGAATTTTTTCTTGAAAACGAAATATTCAGATTAAAGGTAAATATTAGCCATAATCTAATAATATCGATTTGTATTCATTGCCGTGTGAATATGCCTACATATTGTATACATATTACATGTGATAAAGTTCTTGCATTATCGTATGCTTTGTAAAAAGAAACATTAAACAAAGGATGTTACGATGGTTTTGGTAACAAATGGGAATTGATAATGTCTTTCGAAAATCGACTTAATCTTGTATGCATTATAGAATTTACAAGTGCGTCCTACCCTTCGGTGCGACTAATATGTGGCAAAAACATGAACAACATCAACACATGCGAATGCGCCTTATCCTCCGAGCAGACTTATAGTCATGAAAAGTATTTGAAATTATTGTGACAATACGTCTTTACTGTCATGTATGTATAGACATGCAGATTCTTATGTCATACGCGCATAAGAAATAAAACCGGAAGTGTCCACCTGCTGCCGCGCATGCTCAAACAATGCACCAGAAGACTCACCGACATGAGGTCCCTTCGGGAGAGTCGCAGGAGCTCCGAATATCCGACCGCCCGCACGTCCGCCGTACGTCTGAAAACGAAGGGCAGTATTACAATGACGGCAATCATTTCAAGCAACACAAAAATCGTGTTTTTCGGTTTCAAACATTTAATATCATAAACAATTAATACGAGTATTTCCACATGGATAAAATGTCAATTAGTGCTTGAATGACTAATAAACCACGCACATACACAGCATTTGTGTCGTGTTCTGAGAAAACTGGGCGTAATGCTTGTGCGTAAGTTGTCATCCCAGATTAGCCTGTGCAGTCCGCACAGGCTAATCAGGGACGAAAATTTCCGCTTTTATGGAATTTTTCGTTTAAATGATGTCTCTTCTTAGCGGAAATCCAGTTTAGGCGGAAAGTGTCGTTCCGGATTAGTTGTGCGGACTGCACAGGCTAATCTGGAATGACAATTTACGCACAAGCATTATGCCCAGTTTTCTCAGAACACGACACATTTTTTTAAGAATCTATATTCAATAATACAGAATGTACAATTTTAACGTAAATTTTTAAAAGTAATTTATATTGTTCTGAAAAAATACACCCTGATATTCATATATACGAAGAACGAAATTTACATTGTTAAGATTCTCATAAACAACTCAGAAAGAAATCAAGAACCTTAGCACAGCTTTGTTATATATAGTTCTGAGTTCATTTGCAGAAATATTTAGCAAATCATGTTACACTCGAAATAATATTCACACGATCGATAGTTTAAAGTGAGTTTGCACGATTTGTATATGTGCTAAATTGTAATATATTGATAAAAATATGTTACAACTAGAGGGCCTAGATGGCCCTAGTTCGCTCACCTTTTTTAACATGACCTTGTTCATTGCTTACTTTACGCACATGCATTAAACCCCCTCATAGAGCGAGGCTCATATAATTGTTTAATACTATGAGAAAGTTTCAGGATGAGTGGGTACAAATGGTTTTACTAATGCCACATGAAAAAAATAATTGGCCCGCCTAATGGTGTCCATGTTTTTCATTGACAGGATCCATATCTCACAAAATTTTAATGTTCTGACCAAGTTACCTAATAAGCAATGTGCGATAATCTCCTGTTGAGAAACTTCCTATAGCCAACAAACCGTTCCTTACTGGTCATGATGTAAAACCATTTCCACCTGGGTTTTTCTGTGATTTGACTTAGTGACCAAGTTTCTGACCCCAGATGACCCAAATACAATTCCAATCCAGATTTTATCAAGATAAACATTCTGATCAAATTTCATAAAGATTGGGTGAAAACTGTGACCTCTATTGTCTACACAAGGTTTTTCTATTATTTGACCTAGTGACCTAGTTTTTGACCCCAGATGACCCAACTACAATCCCAACCCAGATTTCACTAAGATACATTCTGACCAAATTTCATAAAGATTGGATGAAAACTGTGACCTCTACTGTATACACAAACAAATTGTTGACGGACGCACGCACGCACACACGACGGACGCCGGACATCACACGGTCATAATAGCAAAAAAATAGGCAAGAACAATTATACATTGAAGACGAATTTCATAAAATGCACCAAAGACAAGTTAGCGCTGGTTAAAGCCGATGCCGACGCTTTTACTCGTATTTGTTAGGAAACAAAAGTGTGTGTTTGTGTCGTATGAACGAATCTACACTAAAACTAAATTTAGATTCACATCGTACATGCATGATATACATGCTGGCGAATTCGACTGTACAGAAATTTTCGATTTCAGATTTAAATATCTGGTTTATTTCGCATTTTTCGAAACATGTTCTCCTTAACTTTTATTTTAATTAATATTGAAATAAATGTATAATAAGTTTTTTTTTACACATTTTATATAAATTCATAAATATTTGACAACATCGTTCATACTGTCTTTAAAGTGAGTACGCACGATTTTTATATGTGTTAAATTGTAATAACTTGATAAAAATATGTAACAATAACACAAAATAGGCAAGAAAAGTTATACATTGAAGACGAATTTCATAAAATGCAGCAAAGACAAGTTAGCGCTGGTTAAAGCCGATGCCGACATTTTTACTCGTATTTGTTAGGAAACAAAATTGTGTCTTTTTGTCGTATAAACGAATCTGCACTAAAACTTAATTTAGATTCACATCGTACATGTACGATTTACATGCTGGCGAATTCGATTGTACAGACATTTTCGATTTCAAATTTAAATATCTGGCTTATTTTTGCATTTTTTGACACATGTTCTTCTTAACTTTTATTTTAATTTATATTGAAATATATGTATACTAAGTTTTTTACACATTTTATATTAATTCATAAATATTTGGCAAAATCGTGCATACTCTCTTTAATATTCGCCGATCTGAAGCATTTAAGTCCTCGACGTTTAATTCGAACGCATCAGGGCTCCACATTATTGTTCATATTGACAAATACACTATGCTGCATTGAACAAAATTTCTTAAACAATCACGGATTTCAACGAACACTTTGAATTGTAAGTTACATGCTGACTGGGCCATATATATTAGAAATGTGCAGCTATATTAAATGTTTCTTGTAGGGAAAAGAAACGGTGTAAATACTAGGATTAAATGAACGAATATTGCTTGGTTAAACCCATTCGGTGAAGGAGCAATTACCGGTCCATCGTCTTCCGGTGCAAAGCGTCACATTACGCGCCGGAACAAGTACTGTAGTACCATAGTTTGTATTTTGTAAAAATGCAATTCAACACATTCAAGCAAAACATGTCACGTATAAGAACAATAAAGCAATCTCATTTTCTAAAACACATGCTTCCATGCATACCACTGCAAGGTCATGCTCCGATCACGATGTACCTTCCTGTTTTCTTTCTCTCCGCTACCCCCCCCCCCCCCCCCCCCCCCCCCCCCCCCCNGCCTAGCGCCGCATGAAGGTGTCAACCCACATAATGCTTTGATTTTCGGTTGACACCAAAGTGCGGCGCTAGCGCGTTCATTGGGTTACACCCTTGGGTAAAAACCCTTGGGATGTTGATCACATTACTTGGTTTCAAACTAGAATGCGGTGTTTTACTGCTCACGATTAATTCGGTTGTGCGATAACTGCTCAACCATTTAAATAATTACGACAGAAATGTTAAATAACCCATATAAGTAACAACTTTGTGATGGATATGACATTTGGAAGTAATGAATTCGATCATATATTCAAAGGAACGTTTGCAAAAGACAAGATCGGCGTGGCGTAGTGGATATGGTGTCCGCCTAGCGATCGGGAGATCATGGGTTCGAACCACACTGGGAGCGTTCCTGTGATCTCCTCAAAGACACCAAGTACTGGTTCTAGTCCCAGGAAACGGACTCGAGAGCGTTTATATAAGCCTATGGCTTTCGATGCAATCGAGCAAAAATAAATATGTTTAAACTAAAAGACAACTATACATAAATTAATTTTGCCACAAAAGCTCAAAAAACACATACCATGTTTTTATGATAATGTTCAGTCATAAGAGGTCGTACCTGTTTTGTCCCTCGTCTATTTTGAGCAGACTAATCTCGCCGAAGTACGAACCGGAAGTGAGTGTCGTCAGGTATGTGCGCTTCCCGGTGACGTTGTTCGGTAATAGAATCTGGCCATGAAAATAATACACAGCTTACTTAGTGTTGTAGACAACGCTTACAAATGTTAAATTTTACATTTCGAAAATCTAAACAGGAACGACTTAATATAAATGCTGGGTTTCGTTGCACATCAGTATTATTTTGGACGCAACTATAGTGGATCTTTCAGCAATATCGATGGATCACATACAGCAATAGTATCTATGCATTTTAATTTGACTTCTAACAATCGTAACCTACGTTCAATTTAATAAATGATCTACTTAAACTAAGCTAACCAATGCTATATTAGAAATACAGGTGCATCCAAAAGCTGAATTTCTCAAGTGTGAGATGATCCACTGTTGACGCCCAACTACCTCGACAAGACCCCACCCAATCAGGTTCTAGACCCGCCAGCCGTTACCGTATCACGCCCTACTATGCACTAGCCCCGTTTAGTTCGACCTTACTAAGCCTCATTATGCACTAGCACCGTCTAGTTCGACCTTACCACGTCCCACTATGCACTAGCCCCGTCTAGTTCAACCTAAACACGACCCACTATGCACTAGCCCTATCTAGCTCGACCTTACTACACCCCACAATGCACTGAGTCCACCTACCTCGACCTTGCCGTGGTTGACGATGTACATCTCCTTGCCGATCTCGCCCGTGCGGCAGATGTAGTCCCCCGGGGAGTAGACCTGGGGGCGGAGCTTGAGCACCAGCTCCCGTAGCAGCCCCTCCTCGCACTCCTCGAAAATCTTCACCTGAAATAACGGGTCAGGGACAGAACTGTGTGGTGCATACATATTAATATATGTATGATTTAGTTATAGTTGCTGGATAGTGTATTGTACAATTCTCATGTATTTTTTTATTTCAGTTTAACGATTGTTCATATTTATTATGAATATCACCAGCTCACCTACAACCTTCAACTACACCACCATCACCACCACAATCACTACCCCAACCAACATGATCATCACCACCACGATCATATTCGTCATGGCAGTCATATGTTCGTATCATCATCACCAACATCATCACCATCATTATCATCAGGGCCGCCGCCACCACCACAACTACTACTACTGACCTTTTTGAGCGTCTCTAGATGCACGTTGATGGCGATCTCAGTACGCAGGCGGTCCGGAAGCATCTGCAGTAGGGAAGGCTCGTCGATAGACTGGGTCCTGCAACAAGTGTGGGGAAACATTCATTGACAGGGCTTCGCAAAGGCAATTATGCTATGTTGCATGCCGTTTCCTTCATACTATTTTCATTTTAAAGTCTCCTTATCCTGTTATTGTATCCTCATGAGACATGTTATAAACAACGTGAAAATATTCCAATAATGCCCAATAATTACGTTTGCTTCCCAGTTCATCACTTGAAAAAAAAAACGTTCTAAAAATAGCGATCGTATAAAAGTGCGTTTATAATAGTGTAATGATAAAACTAAATGTTATACGGAGGATTGTTGTATGACCGATTCGACAAAAGCAATAGGATAAATTTCTACATGTGCCTCGTTCTGACAAATTTGGGCGTAATGCATGTACTTAAAGTGTCGTCCCAGATTTCCTTGTGCAGTCCGCACAGGCTATACCAGGACGACACTTTCTGTATAAACTGGATTTTTGTTTAGAGGAGGTTTCCTTTAAACGAAACATTCCATTAAAGCGGAAAGTGTCGTCCCTTATTAGCCTGTGCGGTCTGCACATGCTAATCTGGGGTGACACTTTACGCACATGCATTAAGTCTAGTTTTCCAAGAACAAGACTAAAATTTATGTATTAGCTATATTACTTAATGGCGGCGAAATCGATATTACAATAATACTATAACATCCAACTTTCGATGCAAGGTTAATGGTATGATTTAGCATTGAATTGAGCAGGAAATTTACGAACTGTGTATTTCAAATATGTGTATATAAATAAATCAAACATCAAAATTGCATGAGTGGAATATTATTCTATCACATCTGCTATAAAGATTTTTTTTTCGATTACATAACTTTTAAACCATCGTTTTTAGGTGTTTAAGCTATTGCTGCTTTTGTTCATATTTAAATGTAAGTATATGGAAAAGGGAGATTAGGAAAGCGTGCGTGCACCAGATTCAGAAAAGCAAAAGGAATATTTCCATAATTTAATTTAAATTTGCACAAATCGAGTCCTTTATGAAAATCATTCCTCTTTCGAAACTATATATATGTGTGTTTATTAACATCAGTATTAAATCTTTTCAATATTTTGATTTGTATAAGTCGTGTGCTTGGTAACCATGTATAACACGTCAGTTCGAAAATACGTTCTGCCAACGACTTTATCACAGTGCAGACTATTCAAATATTCATTTCGCTTTAAGTCCGGTGATCTTCGAAAAATCGGCAAAAAATATTGATCGATACTGACTCGCTTGGCTGAACAGACTCTCGGCTGATTAGCGCGATAAAAATAGAAACGATGATTGTACAACAAGTTGGATATGGGGGATTTGGCCTGTTAACTGATATAACCAAGTTTATATTGTATATTTATCATATCTCTTCAGATTACTCTCGCCTGACAAAATGCATTTATATTGTAACAACGGATACTATATCTGGCAAATATTTCTATGGTGTGTTGTGTGTTGAAAAAGAACCCGTTCACTACAGATGAAAACATTGGACAGAGTAAGTATAGCAAAAGCATGTGACAAAGCGATTGAATTGTTGGTTTTCACATGTTGAACAAATGGATGTATATAAATATGTTCACATAAGCGGTGTGGGGATTCGAATGTTGGTTTCCATAGTTACCTGTTCCACGTGTAGTCTGCCCATCTCTTCACGCGGTTCTGCAGTTTCTCGTCCACCTGGCGGTGCTGCAGGTAAGACTTGATCTGGTCCATACTGCAAGCAGACGACATAAGTTGGAAAGCATGACGGCATTGATTTTTAGATGTAGAAAGCAGAATAGAATGTATAGAAGGAAGACAAGAATAGCTAAATAACATCCGGAAAATGAAGAGATTAGCAAGACAACCAACTGAAATGTCAAGAAACATTTACCAGACGACAAATATTCACCAGCCGTTCAACCACTGTAGAATCCATTGCCCCAAATGTGAAAACCAATTTGCACGATAATACCGTATGTACATTTTGAGAAATTGAGCATTCAATACAATCATATTTTAGTAAAAATCTCCTGATCCTTAACTTCCGATGGAAATAAAATGTTATCCATAATTATGTAATCAATAAGTTTCTTTATCTGCAATCATCATATAAAGATATATATTTTCTGAGCTATTTCACTGTTGCGGGAAACTGTCGTACAAACAAACGAAGTATGGATATTTCAAGTAACAGGAAATTTGAGATAATGAAACATTTGAAACAGTCGCATATAAATCTCAAACGGCATTTATGGAAATACGAATTGTCTTCAAAGTATCTCCAGCCCGTTTTTTTTTTAAATTATTTAAGAATCATGTTTTGAGGACTAACGGACGGATTGGCGGACAAATAACAGAACAAAACATGTTACATCCGGTTAAGTATCGGTAGGTGACTAAACAAATGAAAAACATCTAGAAAGTTGACTGACAGCAAACGACATGAGTTAGACAGGTACAAAGTATCAACATCTGAGACGGACCATTTCTGATTAAGATGACAACGACAAAAGCTTATGTAAATATAACGCATTACGCTATATCTGTTAAAACCAAAGGTCATAAAAAAAGTTAAAAAAATACCGGGATTGAAACTCGGTTCTTGCGGCGTTCATGTTGCTGATGACGTCACCAACGTTACCGACGACGGCGGCGAAAACGAAAACGCCGATTAGGAACGTGAGGCCGGTGAACACAAACTCCTGAAATGCACCGGACGTGTAAAAATAACAACGTGTCCCGGGACTTTGTAGGGTTATATTTTTCACGCACATGTTAAATAAAGCATGACGTTTGTCAATTTTAAGGTGTGAACTGTGTGATTGGCCAAAACGGAGAACAGGATCAAATGAAATACGACTTTGATCAAACTGGATTTAATTCTTAGCGCAATTTCGATTGCAAGCAAGACCGAACATACCCACTTAAAAATGATATGATTGTCCTACTTATCTGCTACGTTTATCTCAATTACAAATGCTAAGATTGCTCAACGTACCAGGTCTGTGTATCTCAATTACGAATGCTAAGATTGCCCTACGTACCAGGTCTGTGTACCTCAATTACGAATGCTAAGATTGCCCTACGTACCAGGTCTGTGTATCTTCTTTACGAATGCTATAATTGCCCTACGTACCAGGTCTGTGTATCTCAATTACGAATGCTAAGATTGCCCAACGTACCAGGTCTGTGTATCTCATTTACGAATGATATGATTGCCCTACGTACCAGGTCTGTGTATCTCAATTACGAATGCTAAGATTGCCCTAGGTACCAGGTCTGTGTATCTCAATAACAAATGCTAATATTGACCTACGTGCCAGGTCTGTGTATCTCAATTACGAATGCTAAGATTGCCCTACGTACCGGGTCTGTGTATCTCCTTTACGAATGCTATGATTACCCTACGTACCAGGTCTGTGTATCTCCTTTACGAATGCTATTATTGCTCAACGTACCAGGTCTGTGTATCTCAATTACGAATGCTTAGATTGCCCTACGTACCAGGTCTGTGTATCTCCTTTACGAATGCTATGATTGCCCTACGTACCAGGTCTGTGTATCTACTTTACGAATGCTATGATTGCTCAACGTACCAGGTCTGTGTATCTCATTTACGAATGCTAAGATTGCCAAAAGTACCAGGTCTGTGTATCTCAATTACGAATGCTAAGATTGCCCTACGTACCAAGTCTGTGTATCTCCTTTACGAATGCTATGATTGCCCTACGTACCAGGTATGTGTATCTCCTTTACGAATGCTAAGATTGCCCTACGTACCAGGTCTGTGTATCTCCTTTACGAATGCTACGATTGCTCAACGTACCAGGTGTTTGTATCTCCTTTACGAATGCTATGATTTCCCTACGTACCAGGTATGTGTATCTCAATAACGAATGCTACGATTGCCCTACGTACCAGGTATGTTTATCTCCTTTACGAATGCTATGATTGCCCTACGTACCAGGTCTGTGTATTTCCTTTACGAATGCTATGATTGCCCTACGTACCAGGTATGTGTATCTCCTTTACGAATGCTATGATTGCCCTACGTAACAGGTCTGTGTATCTCCTTTACGAATGCTAAGATTGCCCTACGTACCAGGTCTGTGTATCTCCTTTACGAATGCTATGTTTTCGCTACGTACCAGGTCTGTGTATCTCCTTTACGAATGCTATGATTGCTTTACGTACCAGGTATGTTTATCTTATTTACGCATGCTATGACTGCCCTACGTAACAGGTATGTTTATCTTATTTACGAATGCTATGATTGTCCTACGTACAAGGTATGTTTATCTTATTTACGAATGATAGTATTGCCCTACGTATCTGGTATGTTTATCTCATTTACGAATGCTATGATTGCCCTACGTATCTGGTATGTTTATCTCATTTACGAATGCTATGTATGCCCTACGTATCTGGTATGTTTATCTCATTTTCGAATGCTATGATTGCCCTACGTACCAGGTATGTTTATCTTATTGACGAATGCTATGATTGCCCTACGTACCAGGTATGTTTATCTTATTTACGAATGCAATGATTGCCCTACGTACCAGGTCTGTTTCTTTCCCTTACGAATGCTATGATTGTCCTACGTACCAGGTTTGTTTCTTTCCCTTACGAATTCTACGATTGCCCTTCGTACCAGGTATGTTTTTCTCTTTTACGAATGCTATGATTGCCCTACGTACCAGGATTGTTTCATTTCCTTACAAATGCTATGATTGCCGTTCGTACCAGGTCTGTTTCATATCCTTACGAATGCTATGATTGCCGTACGTACAAGGTATGTTTATCTCATTTACGAATGCTATGATTGCCCTACGTATCTGGTATGTTTATCTCATCGACGAATGCTAAAATAGTCCTACGTACCAGGTCTGTTTCCGGTGGCGGTCGCTCCCCGATGGTGGTGAGAGTCATCAGTGACCAGTACATGACCCGGATGTACTTCCTGAAGAAGTATACACAATGCAGACGCATTTTTCGAAAATAGCCGAGAAGAACTTCTATATCTTTTTTAATAAAC
This sequence comes from Dreissena rostriformis, assembly GCA_007657795.1. NCBI lineage: Eukaryota > Metazoa > Mollusca > Bivalvia > Myida > Dreissenidae > Dreissena > Dreissena rostriformis. Next base: position 102,517 of record VMBQ01001336.1, read on the forward strand.
TGTATCGTCACTATAACTGATGATAGTCACTGAGACAATAAAAATTGTATTAGAAAATAAGGACGTCTTGAACATATAGAAAATTCCTTGTTTATATTAACCCATTTTAACTAGATGTTTTAACAAACTAGATGTATAATATAAGCAATAAACGGTATTTACGTGTATCCAAATTATGCACGATCAAGTCCATTTAACGTTGTATATCGAATGTCGTATTTATATTTCAAAAAGTGGCGTTCGTAAGCTAGTTAAATGGTCTTCGAGAAGGTTTCCGGAGTTCCGTTGTTTTACCTGGTGAAGCTGGCGTATACCGGGCTGCTAGGGTAGACCCAGCTGTTGACGCCCAGTCCCTCGTGCTCGCTGACCAGGTAGTAGGCGCACCCCACCCAGTGGATCACCACCCACAGGTTCAATGACAGCTTGAACGCGCGTAGAAGGTTCGGGTTCCGAGTCCGGCTGTAAGAAATCATTGAAATTCAATATAAAGCCGGGTTTCAACGAGGCCTCCTCTTCTTCGAAGCTTTTATCCGTACCGAACAACGGCCGAGTTCGCGCAGAAACATTGCTTACATGGAGCTTTAACCCGACACAGTTTTTGGATAAAAACGCGTACGCAAGTATAAAATTTGTAAACACGAATCAGTCACATTACTAAAAACTAACGGGGTTTTCACTATTTTTTTAATTTTTCTTTCTGAATAAAATGTGTATGCGCTTTATTTTCCAAAAAAACATGAACAATATTAATAAAAATCTCGTTCTGGGAAAACGGGGCTTAATGCATGTGCGTATAGTCTTTTCAGATTAGCCTATGCAGTCCGCACAGGCTAATCAGGGACGACACTTTTCGCCTAAACTGGATTTTTGCTGAAAAATACAATAAACGCCGAAAGTGTCGTCCCTAGTTAGCGTGAGCGGAATACACAGCTTAGCTGGGACGAAACTTTACGCACATGCTAAAAAAACAACAGTATTCCCATAAAGAGGATCTACATTTTTTATTTTGTTGTGTTATATAGTACCCTGGTTTTGTTTAATAACGTGTAAATCGGAGAAAAGAGGCCGTTTAAATCTCTATTTTGTATTTTTTCTTCGCAGAAACTTGAAAAGATTCGAATCGATTGTTTTAAGGGCGGACGCAAAATTTAAGAAACGCAACGAGGAGAACACCATGCAATATAGACTGATCGAACTATTTTGCTTCGACGCGTGTTAGGCGCAGACTATTTCCGTGTCGCTAACGTTCATGTTTTCCGCTTCAAGGAAAACCTGCTAAACACTTCATCAGATATCAGAAAAAGGCTTAAATCAAAAGAAAGATTTCAGTTTACCGTTGTTTATCTGCAAATAAACAACGGTTTAGAGTTATGAAGTTTTGGAATTAAAACATGAGGATGATAGGTCGATTTGTTTAAATTCATATATCAGAACGACACAGGAGTGTTAAGTGATCCATAAATAACGATATTTTGAATGTTATTTCTATTCTTACATCATTTGGTTCATTTGAATGAGAACTATTTTGTACTATGCTGTGATCAGTTTCGGGAATTCTTTTTGGGTTAATAATGAATAGTTTATGTTGTGCTTTGTTAGAAAGCTTATGCAAGTACAATAACACTTTTTTTTTCTATGTTATGATATCTTGACCGCGCGAAACAAATCTGGGGTCCGCGTCCGGCTACCATAAACGGTGTCAGTGACAACACGTAACCATAGATACATGGGTACAAGCATGCGCCCACACATAGCATTGTGTGCCGTATTATTGGCTTTCTTGAATCGCAAGTATAATACAAATCGCACAATATATATTCATTGTATGAACTAATACGCATATCATGTCTTGTCTTTAGCGGAATTCGTTCATTTATAAAATACCACTTTCACCAAAAACAAAACGGCAGCAACTAGAGTTTTTCACAGGAATTACCAATACCCATAAGCCGTATGCCGTAATAAGTAGCGAGTTGAAATGAAAGGTTACAGTATACTAATTTATTGAGCAATTGAATGCTATGCTCTCTTAAAGCCACACACCTTGAAATGAAGTACATGTTAATCAATACATATAGATGCAATTTGAAAGTTTGCAAAATTTTCATTAAATCTATAGCCTAGTTAGCAAGTTATTTCTTATTTTTCAACCGGGAATTACCGCTTTAAAACCGAAAGTAGGATTTCTAAACGTGTACGTCCATTTCGACATACGCGATTATTTTAAAGTTTTAAAGCTCAAAAAGACGGATTTGTACCTTGTAACCACCAGATATATTCTTATTGGCATGGATAAAATTAAATCTATAGCCTAGTTAGCAAGTAATTTATTATTTTTCAAACAGTTCCGCTTTTAAAACCGAAAGTAGGATTTCTAGACGTATACGTCCATTTCGACAAACGCGATTATTTTTAAGTTTTAAAGCGCAAAAAAGACGGATTTCTACCTTGTAACCACCAGATATATTCTAATTGGCATAGATAAAATATGTTTCTTATTTATACTTAAATTTACTATGCAAAATAAGGTGTGTGGCTTTAAAGAATCATCTTGATTTAGTGTAAGCAAGGTTTTCCTAAAAGACAATGGTTATGATATTATTTGCTCAATCTTTGTGCAGAGAAAACATCGATGAAAACTGTCATATTTTAAAATCAGAGATAACAGTGGCAAACCTTCGCGAAGGTGGGTTTTTCTCAACTTAAAAGAAGATAATATGTTAGAAATAAAAAGTGTTAAGGTTCTTTCGACATACCTTTTTTATTTTTCAAACTGATTCCGTTTAAAACGCTCGATTAGACAATTGTTATGAGGGTTTTGCGTTTAAAATGTTGATTTTATTGTTGACCAAACTTGAAGGTTCTAAGTAAACTTACTTTAGGATCGGATTTAGTATATTGTGACCATAATCATGTTATAGAAATTCTAAGTTAAAAAAGGGGCATAACTGGAGCAATTTGTAACGTTGGATAATAACCACGCAGAACTTCATATCATATGGAATGATTCATGAAAGTTTGAGTTTCACGTTGACAGTTGCAGAATTACTTCGTCGGACAAGTTTGACGACCAGACAGACAGAAGGACTGACGTTCCCTTAAATGGATATTTGAGTGACTATCGTAAGCAGGCAGGAAGGCAGACGTGGAGGCGGACGGAAGTTCCCACAAAAACAAGTTGCGGAAGAGGTATTAAAGAGGTATATATGACCAACTGCCAACATCGCAGCAGAACAAATGACCAACATAATAAAAACAGACGTATCACTTTAAAATAAAAAAAATCAACAGAATTGATTTCGGCTTTCATTCATAAAATACGGCGATCCTCTTACTATTTTTTTATTCCCGCTCTTTCACACTGCCTGACATATGGAGAAAAAAATCAGTAGTATTTGATTCCGAAATCCAGACGGAAGACGTCTGCTAGAACACTTCCCTAATTCCATGAAATTGACTTCACACATTTATATGCACTTGGGAACAATCTCGTAAAGGTTCAGCCGGTGCTCGAGGGATTCAGAATGTATACTAACAACCTAATAGCTTTCTCGTATTTGGGAAATAAAGTAAATGGATTATCGCAGGAGAAAAATCAAACGTTATAATTAGAACGAACAAAATATTATCCAGTGTATATATTTTCACCTTTTGACTCTCTTATTACATGCAATATATGCTCAGAAACCGTTGACTTTTCCTTTATGTTCCCATTAATTTTTACATTTTTAAAACCTGTCAATAAATCGTGGTAAAATTAGATTTGTTAATGAAATATGGCACAGATATATGCGACATTAAAAATAGTATGCATGTATAGAAACATACATATATATTTATAATTATATACTATAAGTTTTCTAAAAGTATTTAATAGTACTGTTTAGCATATCTTAAATTTGATAAATAAAAAAAATAATGACCTGTTCAAACAAATACATTTTGCTTAACCGTTTTACGTGGAATATTTCTTGTTAAAAACCACAACAGCTGATAAGATGTACAGACCAACGTTGATGGCATTTGTTTTACAACTTTAATATCAACTTGGAAACTAAGAATTCATCTGAGAGCTCTGTGAAAACCGTCCATGCAGGTGTGAACGCAGCATAATGGTATTAAGGTGGATTCATACTGCGCAATGTGCAGCATCTGTTCCAATAACGTCTGCAACAGATCAGGTAAGAACCGCAATAACCCAACATTGATAGCAGCCACGTGTCCGAGATACCGTGATATTATTATATTATTTATTGAACACTCGGGATATAACGGCGATTCTCTATGAAGGAAAGCCCATGCTGTTATGTTTCAAACAGGATAATTATTATTAATGTACTAGTAATGTCTTGGAAATATCATTGCAATAAAAATCGCCTGGAAGCCTTACCAATGCTTTACACAACATCAACGTTGGGAGTTCAATGTTTATTCTGTGTATACGAAAAATATCGTTTAAATGCACTCGCGAGTATTCTAAAACAGAAACGATGGTGAACATATTAAATTTAATTATTTAAGTGCATGTCGCCTTCAGGTAAAAGACGACCTGATTGGAAAAATTTGAAGAAAAAAAACATATTAAAGTGTGTGGAAAACTGGAAATTTATTCGAGGACAAGAAGGCATGTTAAAAATGCAAATTATATTGAAATTAAACATCACGTGCTCGTTTGTTGAAATTGAAAGTATATTTTGAAATACGAAAAATCACACACGCCATTAAAATGCGCATTAATTTTATATAAAGCACATAAATCGTTATGTTTCCGAAGTTAGCTGTTAATATTATTTATACTGCATATTTTGTAATTGAAAATATGTATACGTGCGCAGATGTCATATGAGTATGACAAAATCAAAGAAAGACATATCTCCAAAAGAGAAACGGAAGATCGTTCGCGTGGAGCGAACACTTTCGGTGGTGGAACTCCCAACACGACAACGCCTGCTGGCGACGCCGGAAACAAAATGGGAGCGCTATAGGCGAGCGTTAATTAGGGGTTTCAAGCACTTTGTGAGTTTCATTGTGTCCCACGTGGGTCTGACATGCGCAGTGGTGGGGTACGCTATTTTGGGCGGCTGGATGTTCAAGGGCATCGAGCTCTCACAGGAGGCGGGAACGCGCGCACGCGCAATGCAGGCCACGAACGAGACGCTCGAGAAAATCGTGGATTTCTATGAAGGTGTGGAGCTTCACCTGGTTCTCGACAAGGCGACATGGAACGAGCAAGTGAATCGCATGCTGAAGGTAAGGCGGACATTCTGGACACAGTTAATCAACATTTAAACCTTTAGTTAAATTAACATTTGTAAAATTATGTAATAGTTTGTGATAAAGATGGATAGTAATAGGTTTTAAAGGGATTTTCAAATATATGCGTAGGTTATAACCCATGGTTGGATAAACATAGTGCTTAACCTGTGTCCAACTGTATCCCGGTGACATTGTCATAGGCCTTATTCACCTGAACTAGTGAACATTTTTATTGTTATAAATGTATTATTTTCTTTAATATATACAGTTAACATATTTCCTTTCGCTCGTTCATAAAATATCTACATTATGTTATGTTTTTCATCAGCTTTAAAACGGATACTTGAAACAGAACACAACCTTGATTGAAAAATAGCATCACTGGTGTGTCTAGTGTATAAAAAATAATAAATTATTGAAACTGCTTTACAATTTTAAATTACGAGTCACGCAAATCAGTACCATATAATGCTTTCCAATGATCATCTACAGGACTATGAGCAGGAAGTATTCCGGCTCACGCGGACGCTTGACTGGGACGGACGTTTCGAGGGCGATGAGTACCAGTGGTCATTCGCCAACTCCCTTCTCTACTCCGTCACCGTCATCACCACCATAGGTCAGTGTCATCACCACCATAGGTCAGTATCATCACCACCATAGGTCAGTGTCATCACCAGCATAGGTCAGTGTCATCACCACCACAGGTCAGTATCATCACCACCATAGGTCAGTATCATCACCACCATAGGTCAGTGTCATCACCACCATAGATCAGTGTCATCACCACCATAGGTCAGTATCATCACCACCATAAATCAGTGTCATCACCACCATTGGCCAGTATCATCACCACCATAGGTCAGTATCATCACCACCATAGATCCGTATCATCACCACCATAGGTCAGTATCATCACCACCATAGGTCAGTATCATCACCACAATATGTCAGTATCATCACCACCATAGGTCAGTATCATCACCACCATAGGTCAGTGTCATCACCACCATAGGTCAGTGTCATCACCACCACAGGTCAGTGTCATCACCACCATTGGTCAGTGTCATCACCACCATAGGTCAGTATCATCACCACCATAGGTCAGTGTCATCCCCAGCATAGGTCAGTATCATTACCACCATAGTACAGGGTCATCACTAGGTAACTATAGGTCAGTGTCATCACCATAGGTCAGTGTCATCACCATTGGTCAGTGTCATTCCTAGGTAACTATAGGAGATTGTCATCACCATAGGTCAGTGTCATCACTAGGCAACTATATGTCAGTATCATCACCATAGGTCAGATTCGTCACTAGGCAACTATATGTCAGTATCATCACCATATGTCAGATTCATCACTACGAAACTATATTACAGTGTCATCACCATAGGTCAGTGTCATCACTAGGCAACTATATGGCAGTATCATCACCATAGGTCAGATTCATCACTAGGCAATTATATGTCAGTATTATCACCATAGGTCAGATTCATCACTAGACAACTATATTACAGTGTCATCACCATAGGTCAGTGTCATCACTAGGCAACTATATTACAGTGTCATCACCATAGGTCAGTGTCATCACTAGGCAACTATATGGCAGTATTATCACCATAGATCAGATTCATCACTAGACAACTATATGTCAGTATTACCACCAAAGGTCAGATTCATCACTTGGCAACTATATGTCAGTATCATCATCATAGGTCAGTGTCATCACTAGGCAACTATATGTCAGTATTACCACCATAGGTCAGATTAATCACTAGGCAACTATATGTCAGTATTGCCACCATAGGTCAGATTCATCACTAGGCAACTATTGGTCAGTATCATCACCATAGGTCAGTGTCATCAGAAGGCCACTATAGGTCTGAATTATAACCATCGGTCAGAGTCATCACTAGACAACTAAAGGTCAGAATCATCACCATAGGTCAGAGTCTTCACTAGGCAACTATTGGTCAGTATCATTACCATAGGTCAAAGAGAGTCATCACTAGGCAACTGTACTTTTCTATGCGTTGATATAATGCACTGCGCCCTCCAAGAATGTAATCTTTATGAAATTATACCGAAAAAATGACACGCTGAGTAATTAAATAATTTTCTCATAATAGCCTTTTAATTGCGAACAGTCTAAAGTAACTTCACAGAAGAGGACTTAATCGCCGGTCAAATAGACAAAAATATGAATCGACGTATAAATATATAATAAACATGCATATCCACCATAACTGGTGCTAATTGACTGATTTTTGTATTTAAACTACACTTGATGTATTTGCTAACTATAATAATAAGACTTATATAAAAACTGTAACAGAAAACAATAAATTAAAATATGCTTCTTTGCCAGTATTCGAATCTGGTCCTTTAAGAACCAAATATGAAGCACTGTCAATGTGCCGTTCTTGCCTCAGAACTTCTCAAGGCATCAACGTTACGTTAGTAAAACAACTTAATTTCTAAATTACTGACGAAAATCGTTACATAAAAAAATCAATTATCCATGAATAAATCGATCTTTTTATCGAAGTTCATAGTGTTTGTCCGAATATATTGTATTTCTGGAATCTAAATTTAATTTTCATTTTGCTAATCTTGAACATGTTCCTTTAAGTTCCTTTTCGCACCGATTTGTACATACTTTGCAGGCTACGGGAACATCACCCCGAAGACAACAGCCGGTCGTCTCCTGACCATCCTTTATGGCCTTGGGGGTATTCCCCTCGCCATGCTGTGTCTAGGAAACATAGGTGACGTCATGGCAAACGTGTTCCGGGTCTTCTACCGTTGCGCATGCGTCAACATGACGTATCAGTACATCCGATTCCGTCGACGTAGGTTGCGTCAGAGATTGCTTAAAAGGCTTCAAAAGAAGGAATGGGCAAATAAAGCAAAAGCGTGGGCGAAACGAAACCAGGCTTTGGTATCGTCAGTTTTCAGATTTACTGATAAAGCCCACAAGCAACCGAGTAGAACAGTTGACGTAAAAAATGACGTTAATGACGTCACAAACTATGGCGCTGTTCGCAGCGCAATCTCTGCGGAAGATATCTCAAAGTCACCCGTGGAGTGTCAGACATATGACGCCACGCGGAGATATTCTGAAAGTGTACTAATCGGTGGTAAAGGCAAGAAATCTTCGCCCGAATTTGCGGCAGAAACAAAAATGGCGACTTGCCAAAGTAAATCCATCTTCCGTGGTTTCAACGATTTGTCCGCAATTCCCGAAGACGACGTCATTGAAGTTCTCTCAGATGACGTCATTATCGACAACAAATCGAACAAGGAAAACATTTCGGACGTCATGTCGACGGCGACGACAATGAGCTCCCTGTGCCTGAACGACTTTGATGACGACGAGCGGATCCTAAAGCAGCGTCTGAAGGCGACACGTGACCACGTGCCGATCTCCATGTGTCTGCTGCTGGTCACCGGATACATTATCCTGGGTGCCTTCCTCTTCATGGGCTGGGAGGGTTGGGACTTCTTGACGGGCTTCTACTTCTGCTTCATCACGCTGACCACCATCGGGCTCGGGGATTTCGTGCCGGGCATGGGGCGGCTGGACAGCGACGCGCTCAGGGTGGCGTGCACGCTTTATCTGCTGTTCGGAATGGCGCTTCTTGCGATGTCCTTCCATCTGATACAGGAGGAAGTGACGCACAAGTGTCGCCGCCTTGCGATCAGGCTGGGCTTGTTAGAGGAGAAGATTAACCGTATGTTGGATCACTATGACAACGACTAAGGAACTGTTGTTAGGGGACTGGCTCTCTAGATGGATTTATAGTACAAGTATTACATCCTGGTGATTGCATGAAATTAAACAATTAAACGCGCTTTTAAATGTTGAAATGTATGTACATGTAAAATAATGTTTTTTATTATTCAAATTGTTAGAATGTTTCATTACAGTTGTGATGCTGTTCGTCGGAAAATTGTATTTGGTATTATGTGAAATTATGAGAAAACTAGAGAATTAGCGAGTTTATATGTACGTTTACTAGTATTTGAACACAATCCAGATTACATTCAACATTTAGTCAGTGTGTTCGTTTGTAAAAGTAATATTAAATTGAAATCAAGTATGACCGTTGAGTCATCAAAACACTGTAAATATTACATACTAAGAAACACGGATGTTTGCCATCAACTTATGTGTAGTAAATGAAAATAGAAGAACAATTAACATATTTATTTTAGCTAGTTTATGTACCTATGTGTAACAAAGCAAATATGTGATGGTGCATGTAATTCAGATACGCCTCTAAAGGCTGATCGTACGGGAAAATTGAGTCACGCTTTATGTTTTAGCTATCAATAAATACATCGGCCTGGTTGGGCTTAATGCTTGTGCGTTAAGTATCATTATAGATTAGCCTGTGCAGCCCAAACAGGCTAAACAGGGACGACACGTTCCGCTTAAAGTGGATTTTTGCTAAGAAGTAAACTAAAAAGTAAAGAAGTGAACTAAAAAGACCGTCAAAGCGGAACGTGTCGTCCTATGATAAGCCTGTGCGAAGCGAACAGACTAATCTGGTACGACATTTTACTTACATTTATTAAGCCCCGTTTTCCAATAACGAGGCTTATATTAATGGTTAATGTGTTAATAAGATAAAGCGCCCGCAAAAGATTCAAATACAATAAATATAATACGAGACGTTTTCTTATGGAAGAGGTTGGTGTTTATCTATCATACGTCTGAAAAAAGTGCATCGTACGATGTTAAAGAAGATGGACCCCTGATGGGGAATACCACGTACCTGTCAGTGAGATCGAAGTACCGACTCATGGTGGAATATCACGTACCTGTCAGTGAGATCGAAGTATCGGCCTATGGTGGAATATCACGTACCTGTCAGTGAGATCGAAGTATCGAATCATGGTGGAGTATCACGTACCTGTCAGTGAGATCGAAGTACCGACTCATGGTGGAATATCATGTACCTGTCAGTGAGATCGAAGTACCGGCTCATGGTGGAATATCACGTACCTGTCAGTGAGATCGGAGTATCGACTCATGGTGGAATATCACGTAACGGTCAGTGAGATCGAAGTACCGACTCATGGTGGAGTACCACGTACCTGTCAGTGAGATCGAAGTACCGACTCATGGTGGAATATCACGTACCTGCCAGTTAGATCGAAGTACCGACTCATGGTGGAATAACACGTACCTGTCAGTTAGATCGAAGAACCGACTCATGGTGGAATACTTGAGCAGCCTCGGTAGTCGCACCAGCAGGATCTGTACCTTGTCTGAAACACGGTGGAGGATCCGGTTGAAATGAACGGTGGGGGGACAGAAACATCACTACACATAAGTCTATGGTTGTGTCGAATACGACAAAATAAAAACAATCAATTTATTAACACAATTAATTGTTACTACCAAGAGTTTCGTGTACCAATTAACATATTCAAAAATATATAAACGAATGTGTCAAATCCGGTATATAATACTTTTAAATGCAAGCAACAAATGTATGGTTCTTGCCATGACACTGATCAAATTGCTTGCCACGAGTTGTTTACATGTTTAAACTTACTATAAATCATAAGTAAAAAATCACCTCTGCATATGTGGAAACAAAACTATATTTTGGTATTCTAATGAAAACAAAAAAATGAATGATATACTCACATGGAATCACAGACGACAAATCTGCGTAAACAAGGCCGCAGACGACATTCATTGCGCCGAAAACTGTGCCGAGCGGTAGAACGGATATAACGTCACATATGAACTTCCTGCTGTGCATATATCGATCCATAATTCTGTGTGGATCAAGCACCTGTACAAAATCAATAAATAAATACATTTAATGGAAGTTAACTTTTTGCGATCATTGGGTTCTTTAACCGACATTTTTTTTTGTTTTGTTAATATGTCAACTTAAGTTCACACATTCATTATTTTTAAAAACTGTTACACGTTTACATAATTCCTTAACGTTAATACATTTCATTTCATTTGATGGTTAAATCTAAAATGATAGAACTACAAAACAATAAGCAAACAAATTAAAACATTTTTTTATTAAATTCAATCAGGAAGCAAGCACACACCAACACGACATGCTGATATCATCTTGCGCGACTCTGTGTTGAAGGTAATCGATTTATGTAAAAAAAAATCACGTTACCAGCGTAGGGACATATTTTTCACTATTCGTTTTTAACATGCGTGAACACATAAACACATTTTTAATATGTTTGAAAAAAAAAATCTTCACAAGCGTGAGATCACATACAGGTTTTGATATGCAATATTTTTAAATGTTCTGATCCTGATCAAACACGTAGAAAGGTTGTTTTTTTACAATCGCACTTTGCGTACAATGTTACAGATGAATTATTTTGTATCGCAGGTCTGTGAAGGGTCAGAGTTATGAAATATCACCAAACTAGGGATTACCATAAACGTACCAGACATCCGTCCTCGTAGAAGGAGACGCGCACATGTACGATGACGTCAATGATGTAAATGACGTCACCCAGCGAGTCCAGAATGCAGAACACCGACTCCTCGATCCCCTTAAAGAAGCAGTTGTAACGTATGTGTACGAACCGGTCCAAAAGTCTAAACCGTCTGATACAATCGTATCAGACGGTTTAGCTAGAACCGTATCATACGGTTTTGCGACCATAAACCGTCTGCTACAATCTTATCAGACGGTTTTCACTTTTGGACCGATTGTACGCTTAACTGTTTGATGCGAAACCGTATGATTCGATTCGTATCATACGGTTCACGATTCGTATCATACGGTTTAGCGTTAACCGTATCATACGGTTTACACTGAATACATCTATTTTTAAACGGCGCAATAAATTGAATAATACCCGTCATAAACTCTGGTGTACGGACCGGTCCAAAAGTCTAAACCGTATGATACGATCGTATCAGACGATTTAGCTAGAACCGTATCATACGGTTTTGCGACCATAAACCGTCTGATACGATCGTATCAGACGGTTTTGACTTTTGGACCGATTGTACGCTTAACTGTTCGATGCGAAACCGTATGATACGATTCGTACCAGACGGTTTACGATTCGTATCATACGGTTTAGCGTAAACCGTATCATACGGTTTACACTGAATAATTCTATTTTTAAATTGAATAATACATTGAATAATACCCGTCATAAACCGTCTGATACGATTCGTATTATACGGTTTAAGATCATACGGTTTTACGTACGAACTGGTCCAAAAGTCTTAAAAGCGTATCATAGGGTTTAAAGCGTATCATACGGTTTATAAACCGTATGATACGGTTCTAGCTAAACCGTATGATACGATTCAGACTTTAGAACCGGTTCGTACACCATAGTAACGCGTGTTGGATGACGTCAGAACAACGCAGAATAAGCACCGAGGCAAAATGAATAAGTGTATGATTGCACATTTAAATAATATTCAGACAAATACGAAATTATTGTAAGCACATAACCAGTGAAAACACTGAAGCAATGACAGAAAAAGTTGTTTCCCTGTACAGGCACAACGTTCTACAAACTGAATGTACATGATTTCTTTACAGCATACACTAAAGGCTGTCTTTATTTATCCTTTTACCACAAAACCCGAAATACAGTACGCAACCGTACAAAAGCCCCGTTGTATAATAATGCGCACATGGACACACATCCCCAGTTATATTTGACAGAGTGGACAGAAGCCAACTGATGATCATAAAATACAACAAAAAGTAGATAACAGTCAAATCCTGATATTGTATGAATTTTGTACGCATATAAACTTAATATTAATATTCCGAACTACAATTTTAATCAGACGCGTCTGCTGTCTTACCGGATCTCGCATTTCCTCGAAGGCTAGTCGGAGGATGATGACCGCCATGTTGTATATGACCACTAGAGTGACCAGGCTCTGAAACGGCGCACAAACGCTGCAATAACTAATTACTATATATAATAATGACCGCTATATTGTAGATGACCACTAGAGTGACCAGGCTCTGAAACGGCACAAACACGCTGCAATAACTAATTACTATATATAATAATGCCCGCCATGTTGTAGATGACCACTAGAGTGAGCAGGCTCTGAAACGGCGCATATACACTGCAATAACTAATTACTATATATAATGATGACCACCATGTTGTAGATGATCACTAGAGTGACCAGGCTCTGAAACGACGCATATACACTGCAATTACTAATTACTATATATAATGATGACCACCATGTTGTAGATGACCACTAGAGTGACCAGGCTCTGAAACGGCACATATACGCTACAATCACTAATTACTATATATAATAATGACCGCCATGTTGTAGATGACCACTAGAGTGACCAGGCTCTGAAACGGCACATATATACTGCAATNGCGTTTTATCTGGTCGTTGGCCGAATGCAGACAACATTCGGATCAGAGCTTGCGAGCGCTTGTGAAATTTTCAAGCATCGCGGCGACATGATCGGAAAAACAAGCGCCGCAGGGAGATTGATTTTGAACTTCAAGCACCGCGCACCCGCTGTGCTAAAACCGCCGGGGGAAATGCCTGTATATAACATATGTAAGTATGCAATCACGATTGACTGTGTGTTTGTGTGTGTATTGAAGGGCTCCCTGTGGCCACTTTCGTTCGGGCTGGCCTGCTGTGCCGTGGAGATGATGCACTTCGCCGCCCCCCGCTATGACATGGACCGCCTGGGGGTCGTGTTCCGTGCCACGCCCAGGCAGTCTGACTGCATCATTGTCGCAGGCACAGTCACCAACAAGATGGCTCCAGCTCTGAGAAGAGTAGGTTCACATGATTATCACTGTACATTCTGAAATAAAATATTTTAAAGTTGTATGCTTCTTGACACTTTAACCGGTATACAATGTACTTAGCGTTTGAATTAAATCTTGAATTGTATTGTTGTAATGTTCATATTATGTTTACCCTATTTATAACAATCACTATCTTCTTTTCAATATATTAAGCTTTTATAATTTAAGCTCATCTAAGCACAACGTGCTCATGGTAAGCTTTTGTGATTGCCTCTTGTCCGTCATTCATTATGCGTTGTGAAACGTACAATGTCATCATGTACGTTGTGAACACTCTAGTGGCCAGATTTATTTCCAATCTTATGAAACTCGGTAAGAACATTTGTCCCAATGATATCTTGGATGAGTTTGAAACTGGGTTGGGTGAGGTCAAACACTAGGTTAAACTAAAGAAAAAGCTTCTTGACACTATAGAAGTCACATTTACAGTCACATCTTTATGAAACATGGTCAAATTTTCCATTTATGGCTTTAGTGAAAAATTGTGAACACTCAGACAAATTTTTAGTCAAATCTTCATTTAACTTAGTGAGAACATCTGTTCAAATGATAGCTTGGATGAGTTTGAAAATGGTTCTGGTTTGTCAAAAAACATGGCTGTCAGGGGGCAGGGCAGTTTTCCTTATTTGGCTATAGTGAAACCTGGTGAACTCTAAAGAAGTAATATTTTAAGTCCAATCTTGGTCATAACATTTTTTCTAATGATATCTCAGCTGAGTTCGAAAATAGTTCTGGTCTGTTGAAAAACATAGCCGCCAGGAGGCGGCACTTTTATTTTATACGGCTAATGTGAAAACTTGTTACCACTCTAGAAATCACTCCTCAAAACAGTTTAGTTCCATCTGGTCTCAGATGAGAACCTTAGCGCCCATTGCCTTCTGGTATTTATTATCACCACTTCTACCTTTCCAGATCTACGACCAGTTGTTGGAGCCCAAGTGGGTGATCTCCATGGGCAGCTGTGCCAACGGGGGCGGCTACTACCACTACTCATACTCCGTGCTCAGAGGCTGTGATAGAGTGATACCTGTGGACATATATATACCAGGTAACTGGAGATGCCTTTATTTAACCCCCATAGGGAGGTAGTATATTGAGTCAATGTCGGTTAGTTAGTCAGTCTGCAATTTGTGGAGTGAACTACTTCCATATTTCTAAAGCGATTTAATTGAAACTTTAAATATGTAATTACCATTAAATGTCGAAATGCATGGCAGTTGGTGATTTTCACATGCCTGAGTTATTTGCCCTTGGTCATAGCTGACAAAGCGGTGTAGGGGTTTAGTCGATGTAGTTGTATTAGTCATATTTTTTATGAAGCTGTAGTTGTTGATTTGTTGATCTTGTTCAGATTCAGAAAACATGTAATACTATATTACCATTATATTAACAACTTACTGTCAAATTCCATCTCTTAAGATACCAGAATATATAAAATAACAAATGATTGTTCAGATAGAGGAATAATTAGAATTGAATTCTCAAACACTGGAATATTTAAGACTGGCTGTTCAAACAAATGGCAATTCAGATACCAGAATTTTTAATAACTCTTTTTTGAAATACTAGAACATTAACAACTATCTGTCCAAATAACCCAATATTAACAACTGGCTGTCCAATATCTAGAATTCGGACAACACAGCACAGAACTGGCTATTCAATTTCTGGAAATCTGCCAACTGGCTGTTCAAATTCTAGAGTATTATCAACTGGCTGTTCAATTTCTGTAAATCTGCCAACTGGCTGTTCAAATTCCAGAATATTAACAACCGGCTGTTCAATTTCTGAAAATCTGCCAACTGGCTGTTCATATTTTAGAATATTAACTGGCTGTTCAATTTCTGGAATTGGGACATCTGGCTGTTCAAATTTTAGAAAATTAACTACTGTCTACTCAAATACCAGAATATAAACAACTGGCTCTTCAAATTCTAAAAAATAAAAACTGGCTGGTCAAATACCAGAATACTGTAATATCACAAGCTATTAACAACTAGCTTTTTGAATAAAAGAACATATCAAATGGTTGTTAAATTACCCCACTATTAAAAACAGGTTGTTCAAATACCAGACAATTAATAGCTTGCCATTTAACGGCAATTATGTACAGGTAGTTTGGATGAAGTGCACTGTATTACATTCATTGTTTACTACATGTGTATTGCATAAATCATCCCCCACCAAAGGCAGAGGGGATATAGAATTGACGTTGTTCGTATGTCACACTATTTTAAAATTGGAGGGGGATTTCAACTCAATGAATTTGCTTGTTTATGATTATAGGCTGTGTTTCGTTTTATTAACTCTGTTACTTGAGAAGCTGATGCTCACCATGAAGTCTAACTGTATATTCTCAGGTTGTCCACCGACAGCCGAGGCACTCACATATGGCATTTTACAACTACAGAAGAAGATCAAGTACAGCACACTGGCACAGTCTCACTATCGGCGATAGTGCTCCGAAATACTTGATTGAAACCTGGACTTTGATTTGTTATTAAATATTAATATGAAAGTTTTTCGTGTGTATAGGATGTGTTTTTTAGTCTTTTGAGACCTTTGAGACAATAAATGGAAAACGTTTGGGTTGTGTCTTTTCTTATAACAGTACCTTTAAATGTGTAACATTGGTTTTATTACCAACTTAATTCTAAGCTGTATTTCGATTTCAACTTGTCTTGCAATTTCGCACAATATAGGCCCGGTCTTTACTTATCAAATATCTTTTTGATACAAGATCATTGGTACCACTATCTTAAGCTAGTTTGGAATCAGGCCTTTAATTTCTGTAACCAAAATGAGTACCATAAAATGAGATTTTGCAGCATGGGTCCCATGCATGAACCTAGCAAAGTTTGATCACATGTCAATAGAGCTGTAGTAATTTGTACAAAGGTATATTGAAAAGCCAAATTACTGTCACCAACTTGTGGGCAACATACAGAATGATAATAGGATGAACACACTGCACAGTCGAACAATTTTGTGCCGCTAATTTTTGTAATTCTAGAAAAAATACAATTTGTATGTAGCAAAGAAATATAGCAGAGAAATGAGTTTTGACGATTTGACAATCAATAAGTGCACTTTGATTTTTGATAACCTATCTGAACGTGTATCAAAACACCACATAACAGCAGGTTGAGAAAACGGAAATCCAAAGCACACATAACTATCAAAGTGCAACATTGCTGTATTTCTGTCATTGAAAATTGGTATACTAACTTTGTTGATCTAACAAATCTGACACACTTTAATATGAAATTAATATGAAACTATTGGAAGCAATGTAATTTTTCCATTATATTATGGTGATTGGCCTATCTTTTGGTTCCCAAGGTTACAATTGAAGGCATTGTCTGGATTGCGTACTGATGTTAACCAGAGTGCTGCAATATAGGCTACGTGTTCTAAAATCGAAGGCACATAAAGCAAAAAAAATATCACTGAAGAGTGTACATGAAAATTGTGTTAATATGCTAATGTGCTCAATTTACTGCTTATATCTATTGGAAATGAGATGTGGCTAAGATGGAGCCCTGGACAAAATGAATATCTGCTGATACTTCTTATGGCGTTCTTCGCATCTCATTTCAAAATAGTTGAAGACCCCCACATTTTGAGGTTTGACTGGTCCAAGTAGTCTCTGAATGGCGCTTTAAAGTGTACCTTGTGATATATTTGAACCCAGCAAAAATGTGCAGGTCCTTTTCATAGTGTAGTATTTTGCCTATCTTTGTGGTACCTTTTTAGCACAAATGGGGCGATATACACTCATATTAAGTTTCAATGAAATCTGCTCAATCAGTTCCAAAATGTGGATCCAGAAACAAGTGTGCTGGTTTTGAAGTCAAAAAGGGCCACAACTTCGTCATTTGCAATCCATATGTACTCTTATATCAAGTTTTAACAAGGGCTGTTTGTAAAACATGCATGCCCCCCAAATGGGCTGTCAGTTGTAGTGGCAGCCATTGTGTGACCTTTATTTTGACCTAGTGACCTGAAAATCAATAGGGGTCATCTGCCGGTTATCATCATGCATAACCAATGTCACTATGAAGTTTCATGATCCCAGGCCTTAACGTTCTTGAGTTATCATCCGGAAACCATTTTCCTATTTCCAGTCACTGTGACCTTGACCTTTGACCTAGTGACCTGAAAATCAATAGGAGTCATCTGCCAGTCATGACCAATGTCCCTATGAAGTTTCATGATCCCAGGCGTAAGCGTTCTTGAGTTATCATCCGGAAACCATTTTCCTATTTCCAGTCACTGTGACCTTGACCTGTGACCTTTGACCTAGTGACCTCAAAATCAATAGGGGTCATCTACCAGTCATGACCAATGTCCCTATGAAGTTTCATGATCCCAGGCGTAAGCGTTCTTGAGTTATCATCCGGAAATCATTTTCCTATTTCCAGTCAACCATTTTACTGCTTAAGGTCACTGCGACCTTGACCTTTGACCTAGTGACCTGAATATCAATAGGGGTCATCTGCCGGTCATGACCAATGTCCCTATGAAATTTCATGATCCCAGGCGTAAGCGTTCTTGAGTTATCATCCGGAAACCATTTTCCTATTTCCAGTAACTGTGACCTTGACCTGTGACCTAGTGACCTCAAAATCAATAGGGATCATCTGCGAGTTATGATCAATGTTCCTATGAAGTTTCATGATCCGAGGCCTAAGCGTTCTTGAGTTATCATCCGGAAACCATCTGGTGGACGGACCGACAGACAGACCGACATGAGCAAAGCAATATACCCCCTCTTCTTCGAAGGGGGGCATAATAAGTGTGCTTATTTTGAAATAAACAAGAGATGTGTTTGTCAGAAACACAATGCCCCCTTTTGAGCAATTTTGACCCATATCTTTGACCTTGAAGGTTGACCTTGACCTTTCACCACTCAAAATGTGCAGCTCTTAGAGATGCACATGCATGCCAAATATGAAGTTGCTATGTTCAATATTGTAAAAGTTATGACAAAACTTAAACTAAGGTTAAAGTTTTGGACAGACAGGTCAAAAACAATATACCCCCTCTTCTTCAAAGAAGGGGGCATGAAAAGGGCCATAACTCCGTAATTTGCAAACGGATTGAGAAAAGCATTTGCTGTGCATCATCCCCTTATCCATCCATACTCAAAGTTTAAATGAAATCTGCAAAAGCAGTTTCCGAGATATGGCTCCAGACACAAAGCTATATCCCTTTGCCAACGGCGGGGGATAAGAAGCAGAGGGAATCAAATGGCAAACAAGATGGCGACGTCCATGCCAAGACAGGTATTTTTCACAGTTGTATACCCTTTACTATTATTTATTGTTAGAATTCCACTCACTTTCCAGCCATATTGGCAAGAAACTGATCAGTGTTTATATCGTATTAATATTCACTCTTTATCTTGACTTAACTCGCTGCAAAATTTCTTAGCAGGATGACCTTATAACAGCTCCACTAAGAGAATTCGCAGCAAGTAAAGTCTAGATATATGGCAAATTTTAATACCAAATAAACACATCTTTCTTACTGATATGGCTGGAAAGTCAGCGAGAGTAAAAAATTTAAAACAAAAGTAACAAAAAAGACGATTGCCAATATGTCCCCTACCGGCTCCACGATTGTCAGTTTTTTTTAAATATAGTTGTTGCTATAGCAACCAGAATTTTTTACGTAGGAACAAAATGAAATAACGTGCATAATCTCCATATTGTCATCTGTCCATGTTTCAAGTTTCATGAAAAAATATATGAAGAACTTTAAAAGTTATCGCAGGATCCAGAAAAGTGTGACAGACTGACTGACTGACAGAGCGCAAACCATTAAGTCCCCTCCTGTGAAACCGGTAGGGGACAATAAAGGTTATAAAACGACCAAAAATACCGGTCTCTGCATAGACGTCCCCATTTTGACTATCGCGTGATTGCCCCCTTTGTAAGAAGCGTCAATGCAGTTGCGTATCAACTATTGAAGGAATTAAGCAAACAAAATGCAATTGGGGCAGTCAATAAAAATAATTCAACATTATAGGCTATAATTTATACTATGTTCTGCTAATAACAAAAGTATGCAGTAATATGAATTGACATTCCATGTGATGTAAATATTTATTTTCCATGTTGCGGTAGTTAATTGTGAAATAATTTTTTTTGCACCATAAGTGACTTTTTTACAGTAATGAAATGATTGTTCAGTCTTCCAGGAGCATTTTGGCCATATTATAAGTGAAGAGCTCATCCTACTAGACGTTTTCTTTAAACAGTACCGACCAGTTTTTATTTTAATTGAATTGTATAAGTCCAGTTGAAGTGCAATTATGTGTCGTTTTTAGCTCACCTGAGCACAACGTGCTCATGGTGAGCTATTGTGATCGCCTTTTGTCCGTCGTGCGTCGTCAACATTTACCTTGTTAACACTCTAAAGGTCACATTTATTGTCCAATCTTCATGAAATTTGGTTAGAACATGTGTCTCAATAATATCTTGGACGAGTTCGAAAATGGTTCCGGTTGGTTGAAAAACATGGCTGCCAGGGGGCGTGGCAGTTTTCCTTATATGGCTATAGTAAAACCTTGTTAACACTCTAGAAGTCACATTTTTAGTCCAATCTTCATGAAACTTGGTGGGAACATGTGTCCCAATAAAATCTTGGACAAGTTCAAAAATTGTTCCGGTTGGATGAAAAACATGGCCGCCAGGGGGCGGGGCAGTTTTCCTTATATGGCTATAGTAAAACCTTGTTAACACTCTAGAAGTCACATTTATTGTCCAATCTTCATGAAACTTAGTCAGAACATTTGTTATAATGATATCTTGAACGAGTTCGAAAATGGTTAGCTAAAAAACATGTTAAGTCACTTTTTTGGTCCAATCTTCATAAATCAGCTTGAATTTTTTCAGAATAGTCTAGTTCCTTTTGCTCTCAGGTGAGCGCCTTAGGGTCTGATGGCCCTCTTGTTTGGTGATGCTATTTGCAACCAGACATAAGAAAAGAGGCGAGATATTCATGCGTGATCGAACACTTGTCAAAGGAGCACATGTTTCCAGCATTAACTCTTGCTTTTTTGGCAGATCGGTTTACAGGGCAAGACTCGGATTATAGAAATTATGTGCATTATCTTCGTACAGCTGAACAGTCAGTCAATCGTCTGGTAAAGCTATTATGTGTTTGAATAACGGATATGTTGAATTTAGAAAAGTCCATTTATTAATCAAACTACTACTCCGCGAGTTGAATGTGTCGCCTGATGGTAAAGGGTTAACCAAGAAATTGGCCCATTAAAAAAAACCTAAGTCCAAAATAAGGTCAAGGTCACAGGGGTAAAAACTTGTATGCGCATGGAAAGGTCTTGTCCAGAAACACATTCATCCCAAATATTTAAGTAATATCTGAAGGGACAAAGACATTATGAGCTTTTTTTGAATCGCTGTCACAGATTTCGAAACCTGAACGCGGACTCGAAGTTAAAACATTTCATGCGCATGGAAAGGTGTTGTCCAGATACACGTCACATGCATACCAAATATGAAAGCAATATTTGAAGGGACACAGTAGTTATGAGCTTTTTTTGAATCGCGGTCGCAGATTTCGAAACCTGAACGCTGACCTCAAGTTCAAGGGGTCAAATATTTTATGCGCATGGAAAGTTGTTGTCCAGATATACATGCATACCAAATATGAAAGCAATATCTGAAGTGACACAGTAGTTATGAGCTTTTTTCGAATTGCGGTCGCAGATTTCAAAACCTGAATGCTGACCTCAAGTTCAAGGTCACAGAGGTGAATTTTTTTATGCGCATGGAAAGGTGTTGTCCAGGTACACATGCATACCAAATATGAAAGCAATATCTGAAGGGACACAGTAGTTATGAGCCTTTTTCGAAAAGTGTGCCGCCGCCGAAGTAACACCTATATGTCCCCTGACCAGTCAGGCGACACAATAAAACTATAACTAGAGACCACTAGCATATGGCAGAAACAAGGTTTACCAATGCCCAAATAATATTGAATGTCTTCAGTTATTCCAATACATCCAGGTGTACCATTTAAATAAACAAGATCACCGTCGAGCGGATGCCAACGCTCGGATGTGTGTGCTTGGATTTTTATTTTTTTTTGCCTTTGATCTTGAATGTCATCATTGACCTTGACCCTTTCACCACTCAAAATGTGCAGGTCGATGAGATACACATGAAAAAGAAAAAAAAAATAATTTTTTTTGACCTTGACCTTTCACCACTCAAAATGTGCAGCTCCATGAGATACACATGCATGCCAAATATCAAGTTGCTATCTTCAATATTGCAAAAGTTATGGCCAATGTTAAAGTTGGCGCAAACAAACAAACAAACAAACCAACAGACCAACAGACAGGGCAAAAACAATATGTCCCCCAGTATATACTGGTGGACATAAAAANTATAATAATGACCGCCATGTTGTAGATGACCACTAGAGTGACCAGGCTCTGAAACGGCACACATACGCTGCAATAACTAATTACTATATATAATAATGACCGCCATGTTGTAGATGACCACTAGAGTGACCAGGCTCTGAAACGGCACACATACGCTGCAATAACTAATTACTATATATAATAATGACCGCCATGTTGTAGATGACCACTAGAGTGACCAGGCTCTGAAACGGCACACATACGCTGCAATAACTAATTACTATATATAATAATGACCGCCATGTTGTAGATGACCACTAGAGTGACCAGGCTCTGAAACGGCACACATACGCTGCAATAACTAATTACTATATATAATAATGACCGCCATGTTGTAGATGACCACTAGAGTGACCAGGCTCTGAAACGGCACACATACGCTGCAATAACTAATTACTATATATAATAATGACCGCCATGTTGTAGATGACCACTAGAGTGACCAGGCTCTGAAACGGCACACATACGCTGCAATAACTAATTACTATATATAATAATGACCGCCATGTTGTAGATGACCACTAGAGTGACCAGGCTCTGAAACGGCACACATACGCTGCAATAACTAATTACTATATATAATAATGACCGCCATGTTGTAGATGACCACTAGAGTGACCAGGCTCTGAAACGGCACACATACGCTGCAATAACTAATTACTATATATAATAATGACCGCCATGTTGTAGATGACCACTAGAGTGACCAGGCTCTGAAACGGCACACATACGCTGCAATAACTAATTACTATATATAATAATGACCGCCATGTTGTAGATGACCACTAGAGTGACCAGGCTCTGAAACGGCACACATACGCTGCAATAACTAATTACTATATATAATAATGACCGCCATGTTGTAGATGACCACTAGAGTGACCAGGCTCTGAAACGGCACACATACGCTGCAATAACTAATTACTATATATAATAATGACCGCCATGTTGTAGATGACCACTAGAGTGACCAGGCTCTGAAACGGCACACATACGCTGCAATAACTAATTACTATATATAATAATGACCGCCATGTTGTAGATGACCACTAGAGTGACCAGGCTCTGAAACGGCACACATACGCTGCAATAACTAATTACTATATATAATAATGACCGCCATGTTGTAGATGACCACTAGAGTGACCAGGCTCTGAAACGGCACACATACGCTGCAATAACTAATTACTATATATAATAATGACCGCCATGTTGTAGATGACCACTAGAGTGACCAGGCTCTGAAACGGCACACATACGCTGCAATAACTAATTACTATATATAATAATGACCGCCATGTTGTAGATGACCACTAGAGTGACCAGGCTCTGAAACGGCACACATACGCTGCAATAACTAATTACTATATATAATAATGACCGCCATGTTGTAGATGACCACTAGAGTGACCAGGCTCTGAAACGGCACACATACGCTGCAATAACTAATTACTATATATAATAATGACCGCCATGTTGTAGATGACCACTAGAGTGACCAGGCTCTGAAACGGCACACATACGCTGCAATAACTAATTACTATATATAATAATGACCGCCATGTTGTAGATGACCACTAGAGTGACCAGGCTCTGAAACGGCACACATACGCTGCAATAACTAATTACTATATATAATAATGACCGCCATGTTGTAGATGACCACTAGAGTGACCAGGCTCTGAAACGGCACACATACGCTGCAATAACTAATTACTATATATAATAATGACCGCCATGTTGTAGATGACCACTAGAGTGACCAGGCTCTGAAACGGCACACATACGCTGCAATAACTAATTACTATATATAATAATGACCGCCATGTTGTAGATGACCACTAGAGTGACCAGGCTCTGAAACGGCACACATACGCTGCAATAACTAATTACTATATATAATAATGACCGCCATGTTGTAGATGACCACTAGAGTGACCAGGCTCTGAAACGGCACACATACGCTGCAATAACTAATTACTATATATAATAATGACCGCCATGTTGTAGATGACCACTAGAGTGACCAGGCTCTGAAACGGCACACATACGCTGCAATAACTAATTACTATATATAATAATGACCGCCATGTTGTAGATGACCACTAGAGTGACCAGGCTCTGAAACGGCACACATACGCTGCAATAACTAATTACTATATATAATAATGACCGCCATGTTGTAGATGACCACTAGAGTGACCAGGCTCTGAAACGGCACACATACGCTGCAATAACTAATTACTATATATAATAATGACCGCCATGTTGTAGATGACCACTAGAGTGACCAGGCTCTGAAACGGCACACATACGCTGCAATAACTAATTACTATATATAATAATGACCGCCATGTTGTAGATGACCACTAGAGTGACCAGGCTCTGAAACGGCACACATACGCTGCAATAACTAATTACTATATATAATAATGACCGCCATGTTGTAGATGACCACTAGAGTGACCAGGCTCTGAAACGGCACATATACGCTGCAATAACTAATTACTATATATAATAATGACCGCCATGTTGTAGATGACCACTAGAGTGACCAGGCTCTGAAACGGCGCATATACGCTGCAATAACTAATTACTATATATAATAATGACCGCCATGTTGTAGATGACCACTAGAGTGACCAGGCTCTGAAACGGCGCATATACACTGCAATAACTAATTACTATATATAATGATGACCATCATATTTTAGATGACCACTAGAGTGACCATGCTCTGAAACGGCGCATATACTCTGCAATAACTTATTAATAAATATAATAATGACCGCCATGTTGTAGATGACCACAATATCATCATACATAATAGCAGTGTTATACAAAATCATTTACACATGCAATAAGATAACATCATTATCTATTACAACAGTATACATCATGAAACATATGATATCAAGTACAATATCATTGCGATAACATCATCACGTATAATAACAGTTCTATAGCATCATCATACGTAATAACAATTTGATAATACCATTATGCTTATTAAAAGCTTGACAACATTGTCATTTAAAATAACAGTATGATAGCATGGTCATTATAAATTTATGATAACAGAATGATAAACATGTAAACAACAGTATGATGACCACCATATTCAAACTGACCTTCAGAGTGACCAGTATCTAGCAGGAAACTGTTCAGTATGATTTCAGAATCGCACATATTCATGTTAAATGTTTGCAACGTAGCAATTTTGCATTAACGTTGATAACGTTGATATTTTTTGGTTTATTTTAATGCCCCCGAAGGTGGGCATATAGTGATCGCACTGTCTGTCTGTCTGTCCGTCTGTCTGTCAGAAATGGCGTCACACTTTGCGTTTAGGTTTCGAAAAATTTGGAAAAACACTTTGCGTTTAGGTTTATAAAAATGTGGAAAAAGGGGGCATATGTCATCCTATGATGACAAGCCTTGTTCTTCTTATCAACAGTTTAATTGATGAAAAGTTTCATATTACATACTTCCTGTATACACTAATGTTTACCCTGAATTAAGTTTTTTTGTTTGTAAACAAATGTATTGATGCATAAACTTAATTAATTTAAGAAAGTATCTGTATGTGTTACTAACGATGCTTTGTAAAACAGGGCCCGGGTGTTTCACCGAATATAAACCAATATATCAATATATAATATTAAATGATAAAATATATAAACAAATATCGCAATGCAAAGTAAGAATAACAATCAATTATGAGAGAAGAACACTGATAAAAGCCTGATGAATCTTGGATGTTTTCCGTTGGGAAAGCCTGGTTAATGTCAGCCAATGTCCCTATTATGAATAGATTCTGTCAAAATCGGCTCTGTCTGGACTTTTTATTGCGTGCAAGAAGAATTAAATTTTTTGAGACGTCTTTTAATGATTACACGAGGGAATAGTTCGGGATTGATTATATAAACAAGAACCTGGTACACGAAATGATTGATTTGTTTTTGAACAAAGTTGGAAACATGCTTAACAATGTTCGAAACACGATATCGCTCGCGTGTCGAGAGTGTTTTATAAAAAAAAGTTTGTTGTTTAAATATTGTTCCAAATTGCAGAAAAATACTGATTCACTAAAGAATAATAATTATTAAACGCGCAAAATTGTCGAATAAATACTTAGGGTAACACCAATACAAGAAATAACAAGTAGTTATTATTATGAAAAGTTTCATTAAGATGTCGACTGATGTATATGGTGCGAAATGAATTTCCTAATGATATTTTTATGGCAATGTTTGTGATTGTGATAACGATGATGATGATGATGATGGTGGTGGTGGTGGTAGGTGGTGATGATGATGGTGATGATGATGATGATGTTGATGCTGATGCTGCTGATGATGATGATGCAAATGATAATGATGCTGCTGCTGCTGCTCCTGATGATTATAATAATGATGATGATGATGATGGTGGTGGTGGTGATGGTGATGGTGATGATGATGATGATGATGATGATGATGATGATGATGATGATGATGATGATGGTGACGGCATTGACAATTGCGAACAAGTTGTTGATGACGATGATGATGGTGAATACGGCAACGACACTGGCGATGATGATGGCGATGATGATGGTGAATACGGCAACGACACTGGCGATGCTGATTATGGTGATGCTGATGATACATACCAGCCAGTAATAGGTGATGTTTCCATCCGGGTCCAAGATAATATCGGACAGAGTCAGGTCCTCTATCCGGTTGCCCTATAATGATAGCATGCGTAGTCCAATTAAACTGTAGAGGGAAGGGGTGACATGTCAGGACGTTTGAAGGCTCTTTGTGAGTAGACGAGTGCCGTCTAGTAAGTGACTCAGCAGGAATAAGGTTTTTTTACTCAACGAGCAACACGAATAATTTAAATCCTTCTTTTAAAATTATAATTGAAACTATGGTAAAGGGACTGTAAACCACGAATGACGAAAAAAGAAAAGTTCTAAAATACCGTATGTTTTTACAATTATTAGTTTATATTGATTAAAATATCACGACTGGTATATTACATTACTTGAAAAAAAGTTAATATTTTCAGTTTATTCGGTAATAAAATTTCGCGATGTAAAATCGAAAGTACATCGCAAAAATAGGTGACATAACGATATACACACTATAAATAACGCAAGTAGATTGATCATTTTATAAATAAAATGTATACAATTCACTACGCATGCACAATTTGCATTCCTGGGTTTACCACGCGACGATGATGATCAATCTACTTGCGTTATGTATAGTTAACTGGTAGTTACCTGGTATGCATACCCAGTAAAAATAAATGAATTCAAAAATAGAGTAAAAATAAAAAAAACACTTTTTTCAAGTAATGTTTTATACCAGTCGTGATATTTTAATCAATATAAACGTATAATTGTAAAAAATACGGTATTTTAGAACTTTTCTTTTTTTCGTCATTCGTGGTTTACAGTCCCTTTAATAGGTAATCAATTATGAACAGATCAACATTATCTTTTCTGATATAATGACATATATAGAAACGAACACACAAAACACATCTAACATCAAGGCGTTAACTTGGTAAATAATTAAGAAAAAAGTGGGTATACAGTAAAATGTCTCTCATTGTATTATATCATTATAAAAAGCTTTTGTTGGAATCCACGGACGGACGGATGGTGTGATGACTATAAGTACCCGAAGTTTTTTTCGGTTGCATACAAATTAGAACAACAAACACGGTATCACACCAGAGATTTCTTTCACCTATCGGTTCGTATCGTAAAAAAAAAACACGTTGCGAGTGGAACAACTACGGTTGCGCACTATCAAAATACATTCGCGACTGGTGCGATAGGTCCATCAGTTTAGGCTGTCAATTACAGAAGATCGAAACCGGATCGATGACAGCACCTTATTTGTGGCGCGTTGACGAGTGACGATAACTAGACTGTGATTGACATACGGAAACGTGAATGTGATCAGTCAGTGACTGATTTTAGAAGATTTTCAAGCTATTCCAAAAGCGGGAATCAATTACGATCTGTGATAATACTTACATCAAGTAGTTTTTTCAGAAAAAAACCAATCAACATTGATTTATGTCAACATTGTGATCGTAAAAACCGCTAGTTATAAGATCCTGAAAATACAATTAGTTATATAATCATGAATATACAGTTAGTTAACCAGTTCCAGTTTTCTACCAGTTCCGAAATACTTTCTTGAGTTTAGGTAAATATTTTCAAAAAGTGTAAAGATATGCATGTTTTAACAATCTTTGAAAGTTAACATTTTTTAAAACAGAACTGTAACACTGTTCTCTATCTTGTATGAACACCTAGTCGATAACCGGTTTTCGTTAAATTTGTGAGTCGATTATTGTTATGGCGGCCAAAGTACTTTTATAATATAAAAATAAGTAACATGCTGTTAAAAAGAAGATAAGCAAAACATTTAGATATTATTGTGTGTATTTTGTTATCGATGTATTGGTCGTATCAGCCATTTATAATTAAAAGCACGTTTATGCTGATTATTAGACCACTATTTGTCATGCCTGTTTAACCACCTTTGAAACCCATGTTTTATTATGCCGAGTCACATGAAATATATTTTAGCCTGTTCATATTTAAATTTTGAGCATAGAAATTGTATAATATGTTGATTTGGGAGATTTCGATCGGGCGACTTCAACTGCGACTACGATGATAAATACAATTATGACACAAATCAACGAAACTAATCGAAAATAATAGTAATTAAGCGAAGAACACAATTTAAGTATCGATTACCACTGAAACTGTAGTTAGATTGATGCCTTTATTTGGGCTAAAAAGGACTCACACAATTTAATAAAAGGCACGATTAGTGGCTCACTTCAAAGACAACTTTAATATATTGCTTAAACAGTTAGATCACAAAGATATTCAAGTCCATTTTCTGTTCTTCCAATCATATTTATCTTAATTTTATTTTAACCGCACCGTTTTTTTTGCAAACGTTGTATCGAATGCTCACTATTAACGAAATCGAATGACTATTCGGAGTAATTTATTATATTCCTATTGACGTTTCCAAGTATAAATGCCAAACACACATTCAGAAATATGTTTTTGAAAATCCAGATAATCAATAACTATATAATCTGTGTTTGGTAACAGAAATTACGTCACACGATATACGTCATACATCGCGCAATTGTTTGAACGAAAATTACAGGGAAGGAAAAAAATATGATGATATGCTATATAAACGATAACATATGGAAGAGCTGGGCCGGACGTCTATAATCGGACATAGCCCATATAACGGCGCTCGGGCCGTTATATCGGCAGCGATACTGTATTTTTTGTCTAAATACAGTATATTATGAGATCCGCGAGGACACGTTTCCGATCATCGCGGTCCTCTTGTATATAGAGAATATCATCTTAGTGTACATTTTTACGACGATTGTCTTTTAAAACAGTTGCTCAGTGTGTGAGTGGCGTAGGTCACATATTCGGTCCAGCTCTCACACTGTAAGCGAGAGGTTGCGGGTTCGAGTTCCGAAACTTGCTGCACACTTAATTATAATCCGGCGACATCCCGTAAATCAGACTTCTATTTTGAGTCTTTCGGCTAATTAATACAAAACAAGCTTTGTACCGGAAGTTCTTACCCTGGATGACGATGAGCGCCGGATGCCCATTTCCCACTCAGGATGTTCTTCTTCCGGCGTATCGTCTACAACAGGTCTCGAAGCACCAACGTCGACTGTGTCTGCGTTGTCGCCGCTTGTGTCATCTTCGTCGGCGTCTGGAGACTGGCCCTGAACCTCCGCACTTCCGGTGTTTCTGAAAAATGTACAAATAAGGTACCTTGCAATTGTTATTTTACTTTCATTGTTTTTTGGTTTTTGTTTTTGAAGCCCGACAATTTCTATGGCTTTACCAAACATAATGCAATATATGGTATATTTCTAACCATCAATTTTCTATCATGTGGCTTCTAAACGTTATTTTAAATATAAATGTTGTCAGTGGTTACATTCTATCAATATAAAAGCGTGAATCACTCACACGTTACCACAGTAATAAGAAATTCCAAAGTGATGTGAGCCCGACATGATAAAATATTCGAATAATAATATCCATACAAAGCGGAATAAAAACAGAGACTGAATAGTTAACGTACATTGTCATTTATATTATAATATATATTGAGACATATCGCTCTATCGCCGTTAGCAACAGCGGTCGCGGCTCTTGCTGGTTTTGTCACATGACGTCAAACCCAGAAGAACGGGGTTCTGTATATGATATGTTTGAACCGTTCAAACTCAACGGGGTGGTTAACACTCAAGCGGTAACTAGTTAACACCCTAGATCGGCGATAATTTTCTTTTCACACTAGCATATCTTTTATATAAACATATGCCATATACATGTTTTTTTACAATCATCATACCAGAACAGAACTTTTATTTTCACCCAAGTATATAACATATACAATAAGGGCAATATAACAAAGTACAATTTTTAGAACAATATTGTGACTTCCGATAATTTAGCAACAACAACACATATTATACAGCGATAGTGGGGGTATTCAGAATGAGTATATATAAAGATATTGACTACGAACATGTAGGAAAAAGCAACACAAATTATCATACATAGTGAGCATTGCATGTGAATGAAATAACGGTACGTGATTGTGTAGTCTTATATGTCGAGGATTCTAATAGTATTATTGATCTTTAACCTTAATTGTGCAGGGTTGTCTTGTGCACACGTCACTTGACTTTGCACGCGCTGTTTCGGATAACAGTTTTCAAGAAAGTCAAATACGCTGCGTGGATCGTAGATAACATTACTTTATGATCAGTATTAAAATACAAAATCAAATTGCTCCGTATTTCAGAGAATAATATCTTTCAACATTATTCTGAAAACTTGAATCAAGTTTTATCTTGAACCTGAAGTTTACCATAAGCTTATTTTAAACCGAACAACTGCACACAAATCATTCTGTGAGATGTATTTACTGATGCAACTGTGGTGTAATTTGCGGATCATATCGATTTAAAGGCTAAAGAAGATAAATGGAGGGATAACGTTGAAGCTGAGGTGAAAGAACGAACATTGTGATTTTGCATCAAGGAACGAGTCAGTCACCTTTGCATAATGTTCATCTTGAAGATGTGATAATTAATAATTAATAACCGCATTTGATGTGAACGTTTGTACAAGAAAGGTGGCTAATTTAATAACGATTTACAATGAATTATTATACAGCGGTAAATAATGTATAACGTAATTTTAACGGCTGTGAATGTTACAACAGTAATCTGATCTCTGACTTTATAATTTGCTTAATGGACTTAAGTGAATATGATTTTGTAAATTGATTGATAATTTAATAATTATTTACTACTACTACTACTACTACTACTACTACTACTACTACTACTACTACTACTACTACTGCTGCTGCTACTGCTGCTGCTGCTGCTGCTACTACTACTACTACTACTGCTACTGCTGCTGCTCCTGCTGCTACTGCTGCTGCTACTACTACTACTGCTACTGCTGCTGCGCTGCGCTGCTGCTGCTACTGCTACTGCTACTGCTACTGCTACTGCTACTACTATTACTACTACTACTACTACTACTATAAAAATATACATTGTCGCTGATTGAAAGTTTGGGTGCTTTATATTAGATAATTCTAAAGATATAATATTTAAAACGCATACACAGATTTAAGCACACGAATACTATGACATATCTCTTGACAAGCGATGCATACGGATCACGAGCACTTACATGTTCTGAAAATAAGCCTCAATCCGCACATGTACCTTATCCACCGGATGTGACGTCATGACGAGCACACGGAACAAGCCAATTAATACCTCAACATGTTAACACATATACTAGACTATCGTCACGATGCAATACCACAATAAAATAATAAGGAAAGTTGGGTATATCAACAATTCCTCAAACAATGGTTAACACCTGCACCCTAACGTCTCCACATGTTCTAATATCCTCAACTTGTTTTGCATTGTTTACAACTTCGCGCACAACCACAAACGATGTCCGAACTGGTGTAAATCGCACGTGTTGCCATCAGGAATACCTCAAAACATCAAAATGAATAATCAATGATGGCAGTCTGTAATATCATTATTGCTTACATCAAATAATCACTACAGACAGTCACTAACCTCGGAATCAATGACAACTAGACGCTTAAGTCTAACACGTTTAGGTCTTTCCTAACATATGCGGTTTTATTGTCG
The DNA here is from genome assembly GCA_007657795.1 of Dreissena rostriformis. NCBI lineage: Eukaryota > Metazoa > Mollusca > Bivalvia > Myida > Dreissenidae > Dreissena > Dreissena rostriformis. The sequence goes on from VMBQ01001336.1 coordinate 135,344, forward strand.
ACAATCAACCGTTTAAATAAGGTTGACTTTTTCATGTATTCAATGAGGTAATATGAGCAAACAAACTGCAGTTGCAATCAGAGACGTTCATTGACATGCTGTCACAGGTGTATTCAGTAACTTCATATTAATCCATGATTAATGTGATGGGTTTGAAACAAGTACAAAATACATTACGTTCATCAATACACCAAATTTCGACACTTCCATAATTGGGACAAATTGCATATACGGTATATGTAAATGAACAATGTGAAACTAAATTTCTTTTTTGGGATTTTATTGCCGAACCATCATTTCGTTTTAAAAACAGGACTGGAGATCTTGAAATTTGAAATGCAAATTTGATTACTGGCAATACTAGGGGAATTTTATCATTCAAATGTGATTACTTTATCATTTATCCAAGTGCGAAATTTGGTCACAATCCTTAACAAATGGGGCTTAAATCACCGACAAAAAACACATTGATCAATGTGACCTACAAAAAAGGAACGCAATTTAAAGGAAATCGAGAGCGATAGCATTCACGTAGGAAAACGACCATTTGCCGCAAAAAGGAATGCAATATGATATGATTATAAAAATAAATCTAAACCTTATTAGATTTTTTCATCGAACAACTGTTTATATGTAATATGGGTAAATACTATCATTGTTGAGATTGCTAACAATATTAGTCAAATTAAACGAACTATAAGTTATAAAAGTTGTAAACAAAATCTTCTTAAAAAGTATAATAAAACAGGTTGATCCATACACAATTTAATGGATCCATTTATGTATACAGGTATTTTAATGTAATAAGCAAAGTCTCAAACAAACACACATTAAGCGTGAGTTTTTTTTTTGCATGTACAACCCTGAATAAATATAAATAATTGGGCAATATAATACCGTAAACGATTACTTACAAACATCCGAAATGTCGTCTACACAAATTGAAGAAACTGATGGTCGGCATATTGCAATACTATGCAATACAATAATATGTTTATTTCATATTGCTTGTAGCGTCATGCCTAACTAAATCCCCACAATCCGTTTCTCACAAACATCATATATTGGCGTTGTTAAACAGCGTCCATCTTCTGCTACTATAGTCGAACTAATCGTTTTTGTTTCTTCCCATGAATGAAGATGCATCAGAATAGCCCCAATGTGCTTTTTTGTTACATTTATCCCTAACTGTTTTCATTAAATAATATTTCGTAATATATTACTTTCACCATAACGGCCATTAGGTTCAAAACATCAATCTCAACATGTGCATAACAGTAAATAATTTATATGTAATGATCCAATTAAAAGTTGTTGGTAAAATAAAATACCGTTACCACTTTTAATCGCCAAGGCTGTTTAAACCTTCTTAATAACACTTTTGTATCAATACACTTTAGACATTTGATTGTACTGAACTAAAATATCTTAAGCTTCAAAAGCATAAATATTTTACATCCGATATGAAGATGAACGCGAGATTAAAGTTGTTCAAGTGTCGTCCACTTATGCAGCACCGGAGATTTATTGAAGCAGTAGTCAACAGATATCAACTCATATTAAATTCGGTGAAATCAAATACTACGTGTCGCATGTATCGTGCAGGTGCTGTATGATGCACGTAGACACTATCCGCATGAACATTTACTACATACAGTCTGTATGATGCATGTAGACACTATCCGCATGTACATTTACTACATACAGTCTGTATGATGCATGTAGACACTATCCGCTCGTGCAGGTGCTGTATGATGCATGTAGACACTATCCGCATGTAGACACTATCCGCATCTAGACACTATCCGCATGTTCATTTACTACATACAGTCTGTATGATGCATGAAGACACTATTCGCATGTACATTTACTACATACAGTCTGTATGATGCATGTAGACACTATCCGCATGTACATTTACTACATACAGTCTCGAAAACTGCATTTCGCAAAAATGAAACTGTTCTATGTCGATTACAGTGAAGGGACCACACACCAAAGAGGGGAAATGTACGCCCGGAACAAATGAGCCTGCAGGAAAAGCGGTACGAGAAGGTGGAGGGTTTACAGAAGATCTCAACGGACACCAAGTAGCGGCGATCGAGAAGAAGAAGTCAATTTACAACTCATTAACATGAAAAAGAACATAATTATTCCAATTTAAGATGTTTTGCATTGTAGTAAATTGATTCGGATTTCAACATATTAAAATCGCATGCGTAGTGCTTCTTACAAATGATACGGTGTTCTGATAAAACAGGAAAATTGTTCTATTCTTTATGGTTATTATACAAAGAAAACACAACTCATTGTAGCGTTTGATAAACTCTTAAGCTATTTATATATACGTAATGTATGCGATAGATGCTACTACATGTAATATGTTAAAGGTGCGTAATTTTGTCTCAGCCGCCAGGTTTAGTGAAAACATTATTGGCGGAAAATCATACGAGGATTAAATTTGACTTTTTTTGCTATTCGTTCGAAGTTCAGATTCACATATCAAAATCATTTTCTGAAAAAGTGAAGATATGTTAATATTTGTTTCACACTAAAATAGTATATAATAAATATAATAAATATTAATATAAATAATATAAATATAATAAAAAAATAATATTAGAAATAAAGTTAAGAACGATTGCACAGTTGGGATCGAACTCGTGACCTCGTGCTATGCGGACATTATACATACTACGCCACGGCGACCTTTTACAGTATTAAATTATTCGCAACATTAGTAATCATGAGACATTGTATATTTTTGAGTGAGTTGGAGTGAGTTAGTGAATAAATGTTTGAGTGAAGTATTAATGAAACAATATATAAAGGAAATAAGCGAAACAATTAAACAGCCCATGAACGAAACTAATTGGTAAATGGCTTTATCAATAAATTGAATTGAGGTGCTTTTCTAGTCTCAATAGTACTTGAGTTTTAAATAAAACAGCCACTTTTAGATCGACCACGATTAAAAACACTAGTTCTGCTAAGTGCTAGCTATGAACAAGTTACCATACATGTTTTAAAAATAATGCTCAGTCCGACCTGGCTTTATTAATATCCGACGTTAAATCATAAATACACTTATACAGATGCAGAACATAAAAGAAGGTAGCACACTTTTTCAATGTTTTATTGGTAAAGTAAAATAATGGTTTAAAATCACTGTCCACAGTTGACAAAGTAACTATTCAGGTGCATTACGTCTCTTTCTCGAAACAACAGTTATCGTGTCCGAAATGATGCACTATCCGAAATAAGGCGTAAATCAAACCACCCTAATGGACAATCCGGCACCGGTTTAGACGATGAATCAATCAGTCGTCAAATTAATCCACGGTTTATTTTCAATCAGTCGTTAACGTATACATAGTAAAATCATATGGTAAATAAGCGCATGGATACATCTTATAGATCTTGTTAATAAATAAAATATGTGTCAATTCAAGAGTATGCACAGATATCAAAATCATATCTGACAAAGTCTTTAACACTTATTACCATAGTTATGATACTCTAAAGTAGACATTATTATCTGTCATTATCGTCGTACTTTTCGATTTCCGCTAATAATCGTGAATGATGACATTAAAGAAGTTAAAACATACTAAACGTTTTTTTTTGCATTTACAGCTTATTTCTTTCATACAATTATATTTAACAAGTTATAATTATTATTCGAATGAAAAGTATATCTATTATGTGGACAGCATAAATTATTGGAGCACATTATTTTATAATCTATAAAAATAACAAAATCTACAATTAAATACCAAACAGAGTACAAGACATGCAGATGGCATGTAATAAACATGAGGCCAATTATAAACGTATAATTATGTGCTTTGTATTAATTATCAGTTGTAATTGTTTCTCTAAATACCATATTCATCACTGTAATTTTTGCTATGATAAATACATATATCAAAGTACGGTAGATATTGCCTACATATGATGAACATACAACATATAATTAAAGTACAGCTCGCACACACTTAAACCAGATTACAATATGTTGTACCTGGCTCTTCACATCATTTGAAAAAAAAAACAACATCTAATACGTTTTTAAGAACTAACTCTTAGTCAACTTATATACTAAGGACAGTTTCATCTAAATAATTGTAGCTGTAACGGTATTAATTTTGAATTTATTTAAAATGGTCAGATTGGTTAGTACATGCATATCAGCGAGTATTTTGGAAATCTTCAATCTGGAGTAAGACTGTTTGTACAAGTCCATTGCAACTTGAAAGTGATGTCAGATTGAGTGAGGTCCCTCGAGTCTGGTGTTTAGTGGTTTTCCCATATGTACTACAAGTAATCTAAGAACATTTAACGACGTCCTCAAGTTTTAAGAACTGTAATAAGAATTTTTGATTTTCGCATATTAGCTATTGCCATGGTATTCTTCATCCAAAATCAAAGTGTAAGAAAAAAATAACGAACAATCAAGGATTCTCTGACATTCCAAGCCCAATCCGTCTTTTTTTTCCCCCATTTTTTCATACCAATTTATTAACAAAATTCACTGATATGAACATAAATATTAATAAAGCGGGACTTATCTTGTATAAATTCATACATAAATGCATTATATATGCAATCATGATAGTAAATTAGCGGTCATTAGTTGACTCAAGAAATTATAGTGTTGTTGTCTCCCCTTAGAAAAACAGAGCCAATCTCTAGTCATAAAACATGCACAAAAAATAAATTTTCAAAAAATAACGGCATAAGGATAATACAAACTCTGAGCATAGACATTTTCTAAGAAGAATCCTTCATCGAAAAATAGACAAATATTTTAATTCCACCGAACGAAGTTCCAGCTTCACTTGCAAGGGGATCCAGAATTTGCACACATGAATCTGCCATAACCATGTTGCATTTTATAATTAAGATGTTGCATACATTTATGAAACATAGCGTAAATATATACAAGTATCAAACACTGCTTAAGTAATGAATACAATTAAGAACATCATTTGTTAACGAAGGCGATCGGGCCCGGAATAGTTAAAATTGCTCTGTTCATATTACTCACCCACGCATTGCTATTCAGAATTACACAGTTTCTAAATGAATGTAAAAATAAGTGAAAATGATTGATAGTTCAAAATCAACTCAAAATCGTAACACAAACATGTTAACATGGGAACTTCACAGATAAAAAAAGGATTTAATCAACTTAACCATGGAATTAAGAATACGTCTTCTACAATCTACAAGACAGGGGAACTTTTGAGTTGGGTAATAAATGGACTTGGTCAAACTTGTTGTATGTTTTTAACGTCATTAAATGCACTTATAAAGTATAGTATAGTATTTGGAATAGTCTACAATATTTGAAATAGCAAAAAAACAACGTATAAGAACCGGTATCTTATTTTGATTTTTACAAAATCATCGCAGTTTTAAGCACATACTCGAAGACCATTCGGAATGTACGAAAAAAGGTGATATTACACGAATTTCATTTCAAGTCAAAATCCTCAAAAACAATAGTTAAATAGGTAAAGAGATCAGATACAATATTGACAGATATCTGGAAAACAGTAAATTGATAAAATATTGTATAAATGTAAATAAAATATAAAGAACTGAAAACGCGACATATCTTCAAAAATTAAATGTAATTAAAACGGTGCTTCCTGTTTATATACCTAAAGTCCGGGAGGCCGATATATTATTTTAGGTATGCTTATGGTGTGTGTGTGTAAATATATATATNAGAGCACTTAGAGTACGATACCATCTTATTAGACTTATATGTGTTTCTATATATCGCCAACATCGATTTGGTTCAACCATGATTTAAGTAGGTATCAAACAATTACATTATTCGCTATTCGAACCTTTGTCAGAGAACCCTTGAAAATATATCGCCGCGCTAAACGCTAGCTGCATTTGGTCGTCAAAACGAGTATGTGCTAATTTCTTTGGAATTCAAAAGGATTTGAAATCCAATCAGACAATGAATGGACACAACTCAGACCATAATTGACATACATCTGCTTGCATTTTTCAATTTAAAGAGCAAAGTTTAGCCTTAGAATGACATATCAAACGTTATTTAATATTTTTGACGGGATGTTTGCAACAGTTGAAAACATTGTCCTTTTTTGTATCTAAATTACAGTTTGAACTTACGAGTGTATGGAATTTCGTGTGCACATCCTGAAGAATCCGGTGGACGGCATGTTGAATTTATGTAATAATGAATCCTTACTGTTAAATTTCTGTACAATCGAAATAATCGTCGTAGTAACTGCTTCATCCAATATGTTGCTTTAGTATAGGATTATCCCAACATATCGCCACGAAATACATGATGTCAATACTACATACAATAACCCACCAATAGTAGACTATTTGTAATTATTAATACCTCATAATATTCTCTGCGGATTAATACCTTTTATTACGCAATGCACCTCATGGTGTCATCAAACCCGAGATTTGTTGACACAACGCGATCTGCCGAAACTATCCATAAAACACTTCGTTCAAAAGCACTCCGATAAGCGAGTATAGATCACATCGTATTTACATTTGCAGTATACAGATGGATTATCCTGTCGTTTATGAAACATTTTACGATATATACACTTTTTAAAACAAAAACCCCACCGCAATTAATTGTAAAGATGAAGCAGATAACGCCATTTGTTATTTTTTAATTAATCACTAAATATGCATAGTTACGGCAAATGAATGTATGGTTCGTGTGAAGGGACTGTAAAATAACACCGATATATATACAAAACATGTGATGTTTTATACGGTTGTCGAGAGGCAATTGTCATACATTAATAATCTTTATAAAACAACATTGCACCAATTGCAACAGTCACAAGTACACTTTAATTAGTAAAGAACATCATGTTAATACAATAATCTGAATGACCATAATCCAATAACTTACAGTTATTTAGAAATTATAACAATGCACAGATATAAATAAGGCTGTCACTACATGTAAAATGAAACAGCAATATATCACACGCCGGGTATGCGGATACTTTGATAACGGATGGAACTTCAATAACAGAGAACAACAAAAGCCACGCGCGAGAGGTGAGTTCTTCTGCTTTTTTGCATTTATGTTCTGTTCATATGGTTTTCAGACAAGGAACATTGTTTGGTCGATTAATGATATAGCACTTCGCATTGCGAAGAAATAAATTCGCGGAAAAACGGTGGATTATATATACAAAAACGATACAATTCCATCGATAATCAGCATGAATTGGATGATCAGTTCATAGTTCAACAAAATAAAAATACTTAGAAATAAATCAAGAACGTTCTTTCTATTCGAAATAAAAGATCAGTATGTCCATTAATGTTACATGTTACATTTTAGTTTACTAACGTATTTGAGGAAATTCAAATGTTTAAAGAGTCGCATGCAAATTTTTCATGGGCACTTTGTTCACCGATCATCTCAATGACGATGGCACGTTGATTCCCGATTACTCGACACTTTTTTACCAGATAAAGCACACTCTTTTTAGTGTATCAGAAATGCAGAATTCGCTGTGGAATACTGTTATAGTAAGCAGGCAATACATACAAATGAATGTTCTAACGTAAATTCAAAACGAATTATCGAAACATTTTCTAATCCCTTTGGAATACGATTATGATTTTGTATAAATGTGAAAGATACATGTGCAACTAATTCAATATGTCTGATGAGTACAGTCTATATGACCATATACATATATGACCCTATATGAGTCAGTACATAAAACAGTTGGATAAGTTGCAAAGTACAACAATAGTTCGTCCGAATGTAATGTTTCCTTTTTTTTTTAATACAAAAAAATGATGAATCTTTAAACATTTTTTCAAGCATGTCGCAAGATTGATGTTTTCTTTGGATTTGCACATTTGAGTCTTCATGGCCATCATGGCTCTATTGTTTAATATTTGAGGCGCGCTCTGTGAAAAGGGGGTTTAATGCAGGTGCGTAAAGTGTCGTCCCAGATTAGCCTGTGCAGTCCGCCGAAACTAGATTTTCCCTAAGAAGAAACATTCTTTAAGCGAAAAAAACAACATAAAAGCGGAAAGAGTCGTGACTGATTTGCCTGTGCGGATAGCTTAAGCTTAACTCGGACGACAATTTACGAACATGCATTAAACCCCCTTTTCACAGAGCGAGGCTCATTTATATTAAACATCGAATACTCATAAATCATGCAGCTTTTGTTATGTCGACAAAAGTGTCTCGTCTTTTATAATAAGTAGATACGCGCGTCATCAAACATATTCAAACGCATGTAAGGATTCAGTAGCTTATCTCAAATGTACATTCAGTCAGTCGGTCATACGAGTGTTTATCGTAGCATCGAGAGAACATAAATTATGAGCCGCGCTCTTTGAAAAGGGTGTTTAATGCATTTGCGTAAATTGTCGTCCAAGATTAGCCTGGGAGTTTTCCATTCTCTTTTTAATTTTGTCGTTACGCATTAATATTGTCTTGATGATGCGATTCTAATGAGCACCAACGACATAGGATTTTATGAAGAACAAAGGTGTATTTGCCTCTTAAAGACCTCTTCACTACCGCTATCTAGAGCCCTGCTATAAGTAAAATTAAACACGATTGTGTTGATCCACATGATCCGTTGTATTTTCATCTCTCTGAATCTCAAGTTACCACTTAAAATAAGTTCATTATGTAGACAATTATTTTGGGTCGTTACTTAAAAAATATTTATTCGGAAATAAGCATTTTAATCTTATTTGAAAATTGCAATTATAATATCAATACTATAAATTAATAGAAACATGATTTTTGAAAACGAACAACGACATTGGTTATATTTCATACGTTTTTGCAATTTAGTTATGCATATATTCCCAATGTGTCGCGCTTGGCTATAATATACATAAATGCATTTCATGTAGAAGATAAAACTCGGTTATCAGAGTGCCCAATTTGTTGAAAGTCTCCGTAATCCGAAGTGCCCTTTATCGGGTATCAAAGTGTCTGCAAATTCATGTATACCACCTATTAAAACATGCTCTATCTTTGTTTATATTTCATTAAATACTATCAAAATGTCAGTATTTGAAGCACAGTGATTACTCTACATGCTGGTATAGCAAACACTTTCTTGCAATATTTTTTTTTAAGTAGTTTTATTTTTTTGAAATGTTTACTGTTTACCCAGTTCATGCTGTTTTCCGACCGAATTTTCTATTTTTTTGGCCAAAATCTACCATTCTTCCGTGATTGTTTTTCTTCCCAATCCAGAAGGATACACACTTTATCAACTCGACCATGTGCCTTGTCTAAAAACTAATCTTTATGATATAACTTTCAAAAAAACTGAGGAACTTAACTCTCGCGCGTGACTTTTGTTGTTCTCTGTAATCAAAGTGCCATCCGTTATGAAAGTATCCGCATACCCGGTGTGTATCAGAGGTGTATGCTGTTTTTTTTTTGTTTTTTTTTTAATACGGTGGTGAAGTGGCAATTGCGCGGTGACTGGGGCGTGTCACGTACCAACGACGCGAACTGGTCATGCGTGAGTCAGGTACTAGTGATTTAACAGGTTAGTTTTGTTAACTGCATTGCCATTCAGGTTTACAAACACTATTCCTTGTTCATGTTGAGGACATTTCACAGGCTTTAATGATTGGTTTAATAAACAATCCGACGTATAGTATCACAATGACATCATCAGGAGAGACAGTCTCGTCACATATAATAACAATCTAATTTAATTTAAACATTATTACATTTGTGATTTATGCATGCAAATCTGCATTCTGAACTTCTCGAGTTCATTGATCAAAAAGGTATTTTTCGCAATTGTATACCCTTTATTACGTTTGTTTAATTTTTAAATGCCGCTCCCTTTCTAGTCATATCAGTAAGAAAGTGATTAGCGTTTATTTCGTATTAATATTTGCTTAATATCTCGGCTTTATAGTCGCAACGAATTTTCTTAGCGGGAGCTGTAATTTTATGATCCCGCTATGGAATTTCGTAGCGTGTAATCACTTTTCGACTGGTTGCTTGAACTGTTTTATTTTAAATTTAAATAAAATGTCGAAGTAATATAAACATAAACCAGTCCGTTTTTTTTCTTCACATATTTCTAGTTTCGTGTTCAACCAAAGTGTTACATATTGTGTTTTTTTTTGACAGTTTCGGAAATATTATCAGACCTCAGGAAATTGTATCGGATATGTCCGAGGTTGGACGTCTTTCGCATGGGTTGCGGCCTATACCTTGGCCCTATTGAAAGTTTAAAGCCGTTACATTATTTTTTTACGTGCAGACATTAAGTTAATATTCGCGACGAACTTATGAATAATGTTCCTTACTTTACCGTCCATTTTCTTCAAACAATCCTTCACAGAGATGATGCTCTACCCTTTTTCTGTCTTGTTATACCATTCTTCCTATTCCAACTCTTTTTGGATATTATCGATTAACTGTAGCTTGTTAGCCTCACTTTTATAATCTGCTTAAAATAATAATTTGTAAACCTAATCGTTCGACAACATGCAACTACTATTTGTTTTACTTTCAGGAGAAGAATCTTATACGTCTGTGTCCTACGTTTAAATCCTATTAATACTGATCGGCAAGATCCTATTAGATGTATGATACATGTATCCTCGGGTCTGACTTAGTCATGCCACTGAGTTGAAAATGATCATCATCCTTCTAAAAATTATGGGTGTGTTAAATTGCCAACATTTTCTGTCATTATCATCGTTCTTTCCTATTGCGATAAATATCGTGAATGCTGCAACATCTTATTAATGAGCCGCGTCATGCGAAAATGGGTATTAATCATTTTGATGCCGTCGTAGCGCCAACACAGGGTCTGCGCTGGCCGCTTATAGCATAAGACCCTTTTTCGTATGACGAGGCTTATATTGTTCAATTACAATTTCTACTTATCGTTTTGAAAAAATTGTATTATAAAATGAATAACAAGAACGTTATTTAGATCTAAAAAATATAAATAAACATGTCTATAACATTCAATACAAAATGCAAAACATGAAATTATATAAACACGGCAACTTACATGTTTTGACAATATTCCTCTATCCTGTGTGGCCTTATTACCATCCGCGTTGAATACATGATAAGTAGTGCGTTCGTTAATAGAGTCAAACACAGAAAGAACAATGTTTGAATATTCGATGAATCATCTTACAGCTCTTGCATGTTGTACAAAGTGCGTGTCTAGATTAGTTTAATCCACACGAAGAAAATAAGTTAATACTAAATTGGTGTTATTTCTTCCAATCTAGATAGAACCATGTTAAAAACATTCGATACATTCAAATGTCACAATGTTTTTTAAATCCCAGTAACCGTGTCCGAAACGATGTTCTTACCAAAATCAGGCGTACAGCAAAATACGGTTCATGCATTATCAATGACGCCAGCACGTTATGCTATTATAGGTTATACAGTCAATGATCTTACACTTATGAAATATTCAATCCAATTTGTTGGTACATGTTTTATGCACAATGCATATAATACATTATTTCTGATATCGATGTAACACAACTGTTCATATGCAAGTAACGGTATTCCAATTATAAAGCGTATGAATATACACAGCGCTTTTACATTTAAAATTAATGTCTCTTCCTTAACAATTATGGATAACACAATGATGATTTATTCTTCGCATACATCCACAGTGAATGTACATAAATCTCACCTAACAACACTGATTTATTTCGCTATTTCGAATTTTTTATTAAAAACATAAAAAAAACAAGTTTTTTTTTTGGGGGGGAGAAATATAAAACGCTAGTCAACAGCAATGGTACCATACATTTTAATCTGCATTCTTTCGTCACTGGGGAATATTGCCATAGCAACCAAACGCTTTTAAATTGACATGATTATTTAAATTTCTATTCGAATACGCGATACACATTCAAATCAAACGTACATGCAGACTTTGAAATGTCGTCTCCCAGTTTTGAGGAAGGAAAGTGGTGGTTGGCATATAAAGATCGTATTATGCTACATGTATCATGCAATTATAATTAAAGTGTGTAAAGTAGCCACCATAATCTTTCATACTCAGGGGTAATTATGGAGTTAATATAATAATCGCGACTTATTGCAAATCAAATAATTTACATGAAACTGCATGTTGCTGATTTTTATTGCATGTACATATGTAAGTCATTTATCTAAGTACAGAACAGAACAATCCATTTATTAAGACTTTTAGATATGTACATGTCTTTCATGCATTTAATTATAAATTAAAAAAAGTCACGTGTCAGTACACTATAATAGTAACCAAATCAAGATAACGTCAAACATAAAAAGTTGATTAAAACATGAGTATAATTATGCCACTGAATACCATTTACCTTGCAATGCTCAAAATGTAAAAGTATTGGTATAATAAAGTATTGACACTTTGCAACTTTTTGTCGCAATTCTCTATCCTCAACGATGTGCAATCAATCCTCAACGATGTGCACTCATCGACCATAGAAGGCTCATATTCGTTTATAACCGCTTTATTTAATACAGACACGTATCACGCTCGCACACATTTGTGCGATATTGAAATTATACGTTATAATTAGTCTGTAGTAAATAAACCGACCAAGTGACTTTCTCGAGCAAATTGTGCAGCGAAGTAAACATGCGCGCTGTGTGAAACACAATCCAGAATAAATAGCGTGTTTTGTTAATAAATATCACTTTGACAGATTATTTCGGGTTATGAATGCGTTCACAATCGACATCATGCTCAGGTTAGAACATCCTCATTTGGTCTTATAAGTTAAGCTGGTTTGGCGTTTATTTCTATTTCACACATGCGTTTTAAAGAATAATGTTAAGAATTATCCCGATAAAGTTTATTGGTCGTATTTTTGAAATATGAAATTGTATGTATCGTATATAAATGTATTTGTATTACAACAGTTTGTTATGTATTTATATACAAACTAACAATACACGTACATTAACTATTATGTATATTACATGCATGCATGTAATATTCTGCGGTGAAAATACAATTGTGCTCATTAAAATGAATATGTTTTTTTGTTGTTTCGATACTAGGATGAAAATAAGTTGTATTCATAAATTGTAAACTTTGAGAAAGTTATTTTTTATGACTGTATGATTTCGGTTTATAGAGTTGGTTTTAAGTGTTATTATATGAGTTAAATATCGTCATGCTATAATATACCAACGAAATAAAGTTTAGTGATTCATATAACATTACATATCACTTTTACCATCCTAGTGGCAAGAGACTCATAGTATGCATAATTGCAATAAAATAATTACTTAGAAGTCCAGCCGAAAGTGATTTGGTTAATATAATATTTTATTGAACGCAGTAAAATAAACAGGCTTGACCTGCATTTGTAGCCAATTCATGGAGACCCGTCCCGCCTCATAGCGGTTTAGTAATTACTAATTATATATTCCGTGCTCGTTTGTCCCACTAACCAATCTCTATTATATATACTTTAAAAACAGGGCGCCTGATTACTCATGCGTGAAAGATTAACGTCGTGCTAACGTTCTCGCTCAGGCTTTGTTTACTCTGAAAAATAAATAATACCGCACCCATATGTTTCAGTCTTTTTCTGTAAAGTCTAAGTTGTAATTCAGTACGTTTAAAAATACTTTTGTACATACATGGATGGTATATTAATACGAATTCTTAATTGAATTTTACTTTAATGAAGTCACATTCCTTTTTGTATGTACCGTTAACTAAACAAATCCTACGTTTGAGATTTAAGTGTTACATCCATCGACAATTTATGTAAAATTTTCTCTTGACGAGTTTCACTCAGGATTTTGGCAGTTGACCGACACATATACAACAAATGCAGTACATACAGTTTAATGTTCAAGAAATACAGCAGCCGTTTATGGGGAACTCAAACTGAGGTAGCCATTGTCATTATTTAAAATTGCAATATCAAAACAGTCTTTTACATGCAACTCTTAACATGTCAACACTGTCATAAAATAGCATACTTCTAATGAAGATGTGCCGAAATTCAGCGTTATATGTCCAGTACCAAACGGATGTAAACGGAAATTATAATGTACAATAACAACAAATAAGCCACCAGGAAATTAATGTACACCATGTCAATCGCATACGCATTACCACGAATGTTGTTGTCTGCCATCTATAGAAATCGCAGTTCATTGTTTTATGTCACAATATTGCAGTTAAATAATACTAATAATAATAATGATAATAATAATAATAATAATAATAATAATAATGAAAACATATCATCTTTGACACTCTGGATATTGTGCGTAAGCTTCATTTGATTGCATTATAAGCCATGTCCGTTTTAATGATATTATACCAGCGATACATACGGAATATTACGCTAGTCATTTGTTCCAAGCGTTTGTATCAGTCGAGTGGCTTGTGTGATGACGTAACACACGAGAGGCGGAGCCTAGAGTGTGATACGAAATAGCGCAAGCCACGAGACTGATACAAACACTTGGAACAATTGACTAGCGTAATATTCCTTTTATTATATACAACAACTAACGAAAACAGTTATCAATTGTATTTTTTGCTTTAACAAAACTGACAAAACAATGACTTAAATGTGACGTCATGAAATGTTACGTCAATAAAATTTGACGTCATTAAATGGGTCGAAGAACGTAGTCCGGCTAGTATGGTAATGCGAACTCGGAAAACAGCGAGTTGCATAATACGGATTTATTTCAACGATTGATACAATCTGTATTTTGTTAAAAGCATTAAACATGTATATAATGAATGTAGATAATGCTCCGCCTCTCGTGTGATACGTCATCACACAAGCCACTCGACTGATACAAACTCTTGGAACAATTGACTAGCGTAATATTCCGTATGTATTGGTAAGGGACTGATGCACATGTTTCAGTAAGTCCACGCACACAGACTTTTCAATAATTGTTAAAATCTTTTCTTTAAATACATGCCAGTTATTTCACACCTTTTATCAAGGTTGATTGCACTTTATGAGCCATGAGTAAAATTTGGTTCTGTTTCGGAATGTTCACGATCTCAAGAGAATTTGAATTCAATAAGCAAGCATGACATTGAAGATAATAGAATCGAACGTATGCTTAATAAATTATTACAGAAAACGCGTGTGATAATATAATACCTTTCGAGTAAGTTCAACAGTCACATATAACATACATATGGTTTGCAGTGACACTCAATCAAACGTTATTTTACAATGTTCAGTTTAAACTATGATTACTGATGCCCCGCTATATGAAAACAAATCTTAGACATTTCGCAAAAAAAAACAACTGGAATGTAATTTTTGAGGTTAACCCTGTACCAACTAAAGACGATTTACATGGTAGTGTAAGTAAATCCTTGATATTTTTTGTATTGACATACACAAATATGTAATATTTTGACTAAAACATAAACGCTTTTCTATGTGAGCTTGACATTTAAATAAAAAACTAGTTGACAAACATCTACCTACATGCGTTGTGAGTTACTAGTTGCCAGTCTTCTTATAATGTGGTGTCACTATTCACTGTTGTTATTGTTGTAAGGAAAACACAATTCCAGGCAGTTTATAAGGACAGAAATTCGTGCTAAACTCAAGGAGTCTTTTATTGAAGGCAGCGAACAATTGCCTTTTTAAAACAGGACAATACATACAAAACAACATAAGCAACTATCGTTTTATAAAAAAATGAAGTCATCCATTATAGAAGATTACAAAAATAACCATATCGAAAATATTCCTTGTAAATCTCAATGTACAATCTTCTAAATTATTCATACAATACACTACTGAAAAGCATCGTCTACTTGTATTTAATCGAGCACCATGAATCTTACGATCAAGTTATCCGTTTATAATTTGAGTAGAAGAATCTAGGCATATACGTAAGCGCAACAAGTGAAGCAAGCAAGTGAAACGAATTAAGGAGCCTATATCACCACAGTCCAGTCGATATAATTTGCAATTATATTGGTCCTAACAAAGCGTTATCCACAATGCTATGAAAATACGTGGGGTTGGGTATATTGTTATTATTCTACATTAAATGTGTTTTTGTTTTCGAATGCTTCATTATGTTGACAGACATAAGATTGAGTTTTCTGCACATGGTTATTTTTAACAATAAATCTAACATTTAGGAGATTTTTGATGGTCGCAAAATGACACATCAGCTACAAACATATAATATAATGAAATGCATGTCGTGATTCACAAAGACGTGTTATAGAAACGTGTTAAACGTATAATACAATATATTGACACCACAATAAAATACTCACGAACATCTAGAATGTCCCCTGCACATCATATAGAATCCAGTAGACCGCATAGTGTGATCCGATAACTGGATTGCCTTACTTCAATGTGTGTACACTCGTAGGCGATTTGTTATCAGGAGCAAATGACATTTCACGAATTCGGTTCCGTCTACAGATCGTAAATTATGGAACAACATTTATTGGAAGAGTTTCCCAGATTAATATGCCTATATTCATGGAGTCGTTCAGTTCCTAATTATCATGTTTAAAGTTTATACAAAATGTTTTGGCACACATTTTTTAAAAGTATACTTTCTCTATAAACAACAATATATGTTCTTGTTAAATGTTTGATAAAACCGCCGTGATTATAAAATAGTAAGATCCACGCAACAACAGTGTACTAAAATGAAAGTAATTTATAAAAAAAACAAACATATATGATCTGAGCAGACATATGGTTGTAATAATTTGAAAGGACGTTTAAAATGTTATTTATGTATTCAAATATACACGATTGAAAGTATTTGATCAATCTTGCGCGATTTCATGAATAAACTGCATACACGATTAAATTCACCATTGAATTGATGCCATTGTGCTACTATAATACAAAATAGTTACGGATTATGCATTCATAAAAGTTGTATTCCATAACGTTGAAACTCATGAGCTGTATACTTTATGCGAAAGGTTAAAGGTACCGGAGTACATAAATTAAATTTATTGAAAAGAAAAATCAATACAGAATAGGAAACATGCACATTAATCGGTTCATTAAACTCAACATTTCGATAGTCTTAGCCCAATTTATTTTGAAAAGCCCTTTTGAAGTGTTTAACATTTAGCTAATTTGTACAAAATTAACTCTATACAAAATAAACGACCATATATAATGTACAAACGTAAGCGTGCTTTACCAATCTCCCGTATGTGCATATTCTAAAAAATCTAAGAATTCAAATAATTTGGCTATTTACCATGATTCCTCAATCCTTTTCCGCAACGCAAACCCGCACATTTATGAAACTTTGTTTTTCGAATGATGTTTGCATCGTTTCTCACTATAAAAAACTTAGCGTTTGGTAGATATGATTTAAGACATAACTTAGTTCAAAATATGCAGAAGTCGCACTATTGCAATCAAGAGTGCAATATTTATATAATCCATTTTTAAAAATAATGATAAAAAACTTGATAATAACGAGCACAATTTATAGAATTATAAAGGATACCGTAAGAGCAAATGTAACACAGCATTATTATCTTGGCAGTTTGTTATTTTCGGCATAATAATAATATATCACGGTTAAATATATGGAGTACATAAGAACAGTTAATTTTAAAATTCCAGTTCCTTTTGTTTTGTTTCGATGTTATAGTTAGGTTATTGATAGTGAAACTTTCGAAATGTGCATTGCTGAACGCTATACAACAATCATGATTTGTTATATTTCTGTACTAAAAATTGTATTAAAACTTTGTTTATCTATTTGCATAGCTAAGAACATGAAAAAAGAAACAACATTCAATTATTGACACGTATTGCACTGCATACAACTGTTTGTGAAAGAAAAAATGTAATATTCTTCGGAAGTACTTTGTATTACCGTAATAAACACGAATGCAAATACATGGATATGTATTTCAGAGGCATTTCGAGTTGACAGAAACTACACGATAAAAGAAACCAACACTGTATTAGTCGATTGTCAGCGCGTTAAAAAAAACAAGCTCGTATTACATTTCTATAACTGGTATCATGACTGCAAGTACCAACCAATACTAATAAAGTTTAATGTTAATGTCATATGTTACCCAATACAAGTATTCTTTGCTATTAGATCATTTGTTTCTAAAGCAAAGCTAGTAGATTCCAATATTTGTTATAACAATGTCAAAATCGCTACTTTACAGACAAAACATATAGGAAAGTTGTTTGAATATAATCGAATAATTATGTAAATAAAAAATTAACACGATAATCTGATGTGAGTATGGAACACTAGGAGCCAACAGATGTAAAACCTATGCAGCTCCAAAAACCTTTGCAGCAGTAGTGATGTTAACATAAACTTAAACGAGATTTGTTTTATAAGATTTGGAAATCGATTTTTTAAAGTTATTTAAGAGTCATCAAGTCGCCTGCACAAATTTCACTATATGGTAAATTAGACCGCTTCGTATAGGTAAACTGTGTTCAAATTGAATGAATAAGTGGTAGTATAGAGGATATGAATGATATAGTTTGACGTTTAAACTGAGGTTATGAAGGGTATCATTTAAATGTATCGACTGTGCGTATAATTATATGTAATATATATGACAAAGGATTGCATCATTTGGTTGTGTTTATCTAATTTAAATTATTTGATCATAGCGTAATATTAAAAATGAAATATTTTCCGAAATATATGTGACAGAGAATAACTTTTTTATATCTTAACTTCTACGCAGTGTACACGATAATGTGTAGTATACTTACTTGTGAATTTGAACATGTGCAAAGCAAAAGCGTTCACATTTAATTATTATAGGAGGTCAGACTGTGTACCTTAGCATTTACATATTGATTTCATTTTTGCTTTTTTAACAATAACCTATGGAAGCAAGAGGGCGATCATGCATTTTTTGAATATACATATAACATACAATAAATACATCATTAAATTCTGCAATCTTAATTTATACATCAAACACACACATTGTTATCCCACGTATTCCCATTAGATTGTATCATCTGTAAACACCACAGAACAGACAGCACATATTCTGTCTGGTTGCCACTACTTATATGGTAATTCGCAAAGAAATTCTATGGAAATGTTTAGCAGTCTGAAAAATGATGAGTGAAACTCCGACAGCTTTGCCCAAAACTGAATGTCTAATTTGTTTAAAAAGAATGATCACATACTTTTTAATCTTTGTATCAGATGATACTGTGACGGGACCTATTGTACAATGTAAAACATGAAGTAGCAATTTCTCAATAATGTTATAAGACATAGTGTTTTGAAAGTAATCCGACGTTCATAACTTTCAATATAAGTATATTCAAATTTTACCGAAACCACGATTTTCTGTATACCGGGAAATTTAATTCTTGTCAAATAGTGTTAATCCTGTTCCTCTTAAAAAAGTATGTTATTAAACGTGAATTGATCGTATAATAACCATTAACGAGTCAATACACATGTTGTAATGAAATTATGCCTCGTTTCACGGAAAGCAATATATCACATTTAATCAATTACCATAATTTATTTAATGCTTTCCGGTGATTTATAGAGAAATATCAGTGAATTAAAACTGATAATTTCACTGTTTCAAACAATGAAAATTATCAGTGAAAATTATCGATAATTTTCACTGTTTACTGTGAAATGACGTCATTATTTTGACGAAATGACGTCATTATCCCAACGACATTCTTTAGTTAAACTCTTTAACAATGTATATAAACTGTGAAAAAAACATGAAATAAAAAGAAAATTTGTTGGATTCGGTGGAATATCGATTTTAATTCACTCGTGAACATAGAAAATATATATTTTCACTCGTGGCTGCGCCACTCGTGAAAATATTATTTTTTATGATCACTCGTGAATTAAAATCGATAATCCACCGAATCCAACAAATATCCTCTCTCTCTATATATATAGTGCCCTGGTTTAGACCTTCGTTGTTAGAACATTAACGAATGTAAAAGGTAAACAATTTTACTGTTTCATTTTTTAGCAAAACTCTATAATATTTTGTTAGCTTCAATAGTATTTTAAAGAGTTCGTGAATCAACTTAAGTGATTTTTTTTTAAATTTTTGTATGTATTGCCCAGTGGGTAATACCAGATGTTTCGCAGTTAACGCTTTTCGGTAAATTAAAAAATACGTTTCTATAGGTTATTATTTTTAAAATATATTTTACACATCTTCAGGAATCACTAAAAATTCGCACACATGATAAATGTAAAACCAATAGCACATGCCTTATTATTAGATAATTAAAAACATGTAAACTTGTCATCGCGTCCTTAATATCATTACAAGCTTTACTGTTGAAAGCTTTTATAATATTGATATTTATATTCGTGCGTGAAATATTTGATTCTTTAAGCAAATCAAGGTGCAGCTTAACATTTACGGAATATGCTTTCAAATTTCGAAGTTTTAGTGCATTTTAATCAGACAGCACGCTTTATTGTTTGGAATATGCCAATATTGATTTTATGTATTAATTAATTCATGCTGTCTATGAAAGCATTAAAAACTAAAAAAAAAAAAAATATTATGTAAATAAAGCTAAAAATATAATAAAATATTTACATTTATGAACTCATATTAAGTAACAAGCTACGTTGTCTATGGTGTTGGATATAGGATTGTTGTAACAACCGCACTGCAGTGAGCGCGTTATACACCAGTGCATCTGACATTTAGATAATTGCAATTTTGTCTGGAATTAATTATCAACAAAACCAAGAGCTCTGTGATCCATTACAAATAGCTGTGCCATCAGCAAATGAGGTTTAACTCAAATCTGTTGGGATCCAGTATGTGTACTGATTATTCAACAAGCGGAAGGTAAAGCATCCTCAGGCTGACTCAAGTTATGCGACATTTTTGGTTTTGCAGCAAAGCAAGATAAATTGGATGTATCTTTGACAAGACATTTCTGAATGTACTTATTCAAAAACGGCATTTTATTGGTATATGGTTTTAAACCAAATTATGTGTTATAGTATTTTCGTTATTTCTGTTATGATATGTTCCCATTGTCGAGTGATCCTCCACGAACACCACGATTGGGAATCCATATCATCCATGATCGTGTTCTTTCTCTGAGATATCATACTTAGACACGATTTGGAGCGCGTCCGTACATTATGATACGTTGCTTTGCGTTCGGTTGCAATATGGGCATATTTTGAAAATTATATGCGCCACGATCTGACACGACCTGATCTAACGTTCAGATTAGATTGCATACGGTCGGTTAGAAGCGTTTCAAATTAGTCGTCTCTTGGGTATCGATCCGATATGATGATCAAAAACCAATCTCTCAAATTATTGCCTTCTGTACAAGGTGAATCAGTAGCAAACTTTCATAAAGTACCAATAAGCTCTATGACAATATTGTATGGTGGTTGTAATATCTTTCACGATCTAATCGATGGTATTCACGATAAGAGCCACAACGGAACCCGCATGATATAAGTACAGCCCAGTAAAAACAAACATGTAATGAATAGACAATATTAATTGTTTAGATCGCAACTTATCTTACCAGATTTTTTTTTTTCTTGCATTAGATCGACTGCGATTACCATTACCACGAGGTCAAATTAAGAATAGATAAAATGTATCGCGCTTTGTAACAGTACATTTTACAATACAATATATTAGATTTGATACGAGGTGATACGATGATCCAGATTACCAATTGACCGTAGATGATCATGTTTATCGTATAAGATTATTTGAATCGTTTACATTTTTCACATATTTTGCTTAATGCAATATTCGCGTGGAAACTGCTTCAAGTTTAAATGCTCAACCAATAATAGTTTCCACATATTTTAAACCGACATGACATTCGAGATGGCCTTTTTATTAAGAAGCCGTAAGTCTTAAACGTAAAGGCAAGTAAATTGGTTGTAGCCGATATAATAATTATCATTTCTGGGTTCAATTTAATAATCCGGTTTCTATATCAGAAAACGCAAACCGGATGAAAGACGTATAAGGTTGTTAAATAAATAATAATACATTTTTATAAAGCAGGAAAAAAGAATTCACTTGGAAACACTTTACAATTGTGATAAAAGTTCAATAAATTGACGTTAGTTGTATTCCTTTAATTGAAAAAAGAAAGAAATGTTGTTTAAAAATATTAAATCAATAAAGTGAATACTGTTTGAATACATATGATGTAACCTGATGCCTGTTTGAAAATATCGCAGCAAAAACTGACCAGCTTTATGTCACATTACAATGTATTAGGTAAAGCATCTGGACAGAGGTGTGTATGATAAAACTGCAATACTGCTGCAGCTTCTGGAGTTTCACTTCTTCATATTATAACCATATCGCTATACAAATACTTTAACAGAAAAAGTAACTTTATTAAATGAACTAACATGAGTTGGGGGCGTCATATCGTCTGCACATTTTGAAAAAGCTAACTGTCAGCATAGTGTTTCCTCAAATACCACTTCGTTCACTTCTGATATATCAACAATGTACTTTCAGTCTCTCGCCTATACGAATCTCAAATAAAATCCAATATATAGTCATTCTTACTTATCGTTAATAAACAAAACAAGACTAGTATAATTTTTAATACATTTTCTGTGCAGTATTTGGTAAAGCATCTGGACAGTCTACTGTCTGCATCAGACATGACAAACATCAAAATGATATAATAATTCAACAAATACAAATTAACAAAATTAATGTTATATACAAGAAACACATTTAATTCATACACATATACAACATCCGCCTATTTTGTTGTTGATCTCTAAGTTAACCAATACCTTAATTATTAATTAAGTTCGATTCTTTTTCACACTGCAATAGTAATTAAATTACAAAAAAAAAAACAAAAAAAACTATAACTATGTCTTTATTGCGGAATACCATTAGGGCCATCGTGGTTACACATTAAAATCCAGAGGGCGACAATGCGAGAGTGCGAGAATACGATGACGACAGTGCGACAATACGATGGCGACAGTGCGATAGTACGATGTCGACAATGCGATAATACAATAACGACAATGCGAGATTGCGAGAATACGATGACGACAGTGCGACAATACGATGGCGACAGTACGACAATACGATGGCGACAGTGCGATAGTACGATGACGACAATGCGACAATGCGAGAGTGCGAGAATACGATGATGAAAGTGCGACAATATGATGAAGACAGTGCTACAATACGATGGCGACAGTACGATATGACTATCGCATTGTCGCCATCGTACTATCGCATGATCGACATCGTACTATCGCGTTGTCGCATTGTCGCCATCGTACTATCGCATTGTCGCACTGGCGTCATCGTATTCTCGCACTCTCGTCATCGTATTCTCGCACTCTCGTCATCGTACACTCTCGTCATCGTATTCTCACACCCTTGCCCTCTGGATTTTAATGTGTAACCACGATGGCATTAACGGTATTCCGTACTTTACAGTTCAACTGTCCAAAGCTGAATAACCGACAATTGCCAAATACACTCGATTTCCTCCGGCACACTTTCAGTGTGCCCAAGTGTTCATTACATTGCATTATTGGAAAATATTTTTCTTCTAATTCGTAAACTCAAACGATGACAATTATATTTCTCTTTCGACTAATAGCAAGATCTCACCCAACACGTTATACACGAACGATAACTGAACTTTCAGATCCGTACGTATATGGCCATTTTCTGTCATTATCACTTTACTGTAAATTTTGCGTCGCGTCGTGCATATAAATGTATCAACATCAAGTAAAGTCCGCACTTATAAACTTTCGAGGCATGACTTAATTTACGGTGGTTTATTGCGCTATTATGTCCTTGGCAAGCTTTAGAGATTTGTTGATGACGTACTTCGTGTTACGGGTATAAATACAGCATGCAGCATCGTGCGCGTAATGAGCTTTCAGACTTCGAAATACACACATGATATGTAAGCATGGTTTTTCATACAGCAGTAATGTCTACATGCTATCGATTGGAATGCGAATAATCTAGTGATATAATGTTTTTCACAATAACCTAGATTTCTTAGATTTGAGTCCTTTTAACCAAGAAAAGGTATTTTAATTTGATGTGTTTTTCATAAACATTTTATTGTTTATCTGTGAACATACGTTATGTCTTTGTTTTGCTTTTCTCTTGGTTAACTGGTAAACCTGTTCAACCATTTTGAAAGAAGCTATTGATCAACACAAATGGACAAATTGTGTTCATTTAGGTCGGTCATGTAAGTTGCTGTAAAGCTATTTTTCATATATTTTAATCCCTTTGATTTATAATATTAAATAAATAAAAGCAATAAAAACATACTTCTGTTAGAAACGCAACCGTTCGTTTAAATGCCGATTTCATGAAGCAGGTATTTAACTCCATACAATTTAAACATGTAACCATCGTGCAATTATGCATACGTAACAGCCGAAATCACTCGATCTCAACAGCCACTGCCCACACACGTATTGCGACCTCTCAGATAACACAGGGAGTCGCATTCTGCTAGTTACTGAGACCAATTCTGAATAGGCAGACAATCAACCCTGAAGTTTTTGAATGTTTAATACTATTTAGTTCTTTCTATTTTTTTATGAAAACATTAAAATAAATAAAGTTCAATTTTGTAAATAAACAAACAAGTGTCTAAAACAAGAGTAATTATTTCATTATCTAAAGTGTCAACAAAGATATAATAACAAATCATATTGTTTCCCTCTTATTCCTGTAAAATCCATTTAATCCAATCCGAACACTGACATGATACCATTAACAAATATTAATATGGGAATTTATTCCATGGAAATGTGTATCATTCGGAAAACTGATGAGTTTTACTCCGACAGCTATTTTCATAAATGAATGTCAACATCTTATAACTATTGAAGACCCACTTCGTAGTATTTGTATACAGCTTAAATCGTGTTTGGACATTTTGTACTGCAAAGAAATAGCAGTTTTGGAACAATATTTAACATAAGAATATGTGTTTAACATCATGTTGCATTCATGATGTTACACATTACAAAAATTCTATTCACACTACTCCTCTCTATTTGCACAGCTTAATTTTACCAAATATAATGTGAATCCTATTAAAAACCCAATGAAATAACACATACGTCAAGATAATTCTGAAAGTTTCTTATTCAAACCTTTACATCTAAAAAATCACTAACATATTTGAACCAAATAAATATAGGATTTGGTTAAAACTCTGCAACGCATTTCAATGGAATGGAAAGCACACCGAATAACCAAGTTGTATATTCACACAAATACTAGAAATGCACGTTTACGGTACATCACTGAACATCACTTTAATAGCTGACCACATTTATTATATTTCAATTTATGTCAATGGCGGGTTAGAAGCCCTGTTCCAGGCACGTATTTAGAAAATTATAACACATTACTAGTACACTATATTATTGTTCATATTTTGTTTGGCAAAAATATAATTACACATGTATTATTTGCGGACACATATATTCAAAACAGTGATGTACAGTACGGGTTTGTTGTATAGAAAGTGTACACCACTAAAAAAATATGTAATACCTGTAAATGACTTTAAGGCAAATTAACGAATTAAATACCTATGTTGATCATGATGTTAATGTTAAGTAAATTTAAATGATCAATCATTTTATAACATATTTATTAACACTTGATGAATATAATAATAGAAATATATAATGTATTAATCGATATGATATGAATAGTTGTCATTTTGTCAAAATCATCCGTGTGGTGCACAATGTGCGGTCACATGCTAGTTGCAATTATCCAACTCCTAGCTATTGTCCCTCCGGGTCGCTTAGAGTTTAAACTGGTAAAGGTTTTTGTCATATAAACTCGCCGTCTGGATTCCAGGCGTCACTTTAATCGGACACATGAGCCACATTAACTGTTAACTGGCATAAATAAACACAAATAGTTCATAAATATATCCCTTATGCGCTAATTAACCCATTTATGCATAGCGTCTAGAAAAAAAGGCCTTGGCAAACAGCGTAGACCCAGATGAGACGCCGCATGATGCGGCGTCTCATCAAGGTCTGCGCTGTTTGCTTAAAGGTATTTCTGTAAGACATATTCTAAATATAGAAATACATATACTAGACATCCCTAATTTTGGAAATAAATTGATCCAATTTAGAAGGATGGGAGAGTCCACTAGGCATAAATGGGTTAAAACAACTTACGTGATATAATGTGCTCGCAGAAGAAATATATTAATCCAAGTTTCAAACACGTCAACGGTTCATAAAAATGTGTAAGTTTTTGTAATGGACAATGCCGAATATAACGAATTTGAAAATATGCATCGACTATCTACGAGATCCTCCGCAAGAAAGATCTCGTGTCTTATCAACCAATCGTGATACTTCGTTTATCTCCGGAACCTCCGTAAGATATATCGAATCGTCAATTAAACACTTCCGCTTTCGGTTTCATAACGGTTTTTTTTATCAAGTTTTTGTGTTGAGCATTTCTCCACCAAAAGACACGCGAATTGATGTTGATGGCAACAAATATTGTGTTTGTTACGATGTATTAGGTTGAATGAACTCGATTTTATAGACATACGTGAGACACATTGTTTTTACATGGGTTGCCTTAACCGGGCAGAACTTCGAGCTGTAAGTATGTACTCATAAAAGCTCAAAAAAGAAGAACTAGGTCACATGAATGCTCTGGTTATTTACATCAGTTTTCGTAAAAATGCGCAAGCCCTCTGAAAAAGCCTGTACAAAATGCATGATATCCAGGAAATAAAGTCCAGAAAACTCGTCAACAGTGCCGGTAAAAACAATAGACCAAGTATCAATTTGTCGTTGACTAAGCAGTAAATTGGGAATTTGGACAGTAATAATTACGAGATTACCTCTTGTGGTCGGAAATAATGGTTTGTGACTGTCGCGGAGACTGATTCACGTGATTGGAATTACTTCGATGCATTTGTCGGAATATGTGAGAAGAATGCTGACATTATGTAACACTGAATTGACTAAAACCATACCTTCATAAATCAGGCGCGCGGTAACAGTGCATCAAACTATTTCTTATTTTGTATATGTTATTGTTTACAACAATATTTCTCAAATAATATTTTGATTAGCTTCCCATGCAGACGACGAAACGGTATAAAAATTGTGTTCGTTTATGATGCACATGTCGACAGGTTGTTGCGTGATCATGCTATCGCTTTTCGAATGATATTTTGTTGATAGAAAAGGAGGTAGAATAATAAACATTAGCTGACCATTAAGGAATGTGTGGTCCAACAATAATTTGTTAACATTAAAGCATTATCTGTTCGAGGATGTAAGATGGTTGATGTTGCAGTCATAAGAACGTTAAACATATAATCGATTTTGAAATATTGGGTTGACATTATACAATAAAAATATGGCACGATATGCATAATTCAAAATATCTGCATTTATTTAATCGCAAAACGGACGTGGGTTTATGCAACAAGTGCCACTATTTAACATGTTTGACACCAAAACTTACTTGTTTTACTCATTTTTTTTCATTTTGTTATCTTTAGATATTTAATATAAAGATAACAAAATGAAAGAAATTGAGTAAAAACCTGAACACGTCATATTGAAAGGTAATTCATTTACCAGATGCATATGCATCTGGAAGCTAAATATCTAAACGATTTTAAATACGGAGTGTTCTCTGAACACTTAGTCTTTAATGTTAATTAAGAAAGTTGGGGATGGGTAGGACGCATGAGATGCCGATTGTGAAAATGGACTTCCTCTTAGTTCTAACAGCTTCCGGCAAACAGACAAACTGTAGTATTTCTGTAGAAAAGAAAAGCATCGTTGCTTATGAGCCATTTAAACACGATTGAAGTTCTGACGCAAATTAATTCAATCAGAAGGGCATGATACTGAAGACGACACATTTGTATACGCCTTTAAATACACACATACGCACAAACACACTATTACTTCGATTTTATGAGCTGACACATATGTTTGTGCAATTTAAACGAGCCGTTAAATAATATTTATGAGACCTATGTCAATTTAAATGATGCCTATTTTGTACTAAACTGTGTTCAGGTGAGGCACAAATTGCATTGATGCATTTGTCATTATGTAGTTCAACTAGATGTTATTTGTCTATATAACTAAAAAAGTATATGTTGTTTGTTTATCTATCTAACAACGTATACGCTATTAGTGTATATAACGAATAAAGGATATGTTATTTGTCTATAGAACTAACACCGTATATTTTATTGTCTATAGAAATAACACCGTACATGTTATTCCTCTTTAGATCTAACAACATACATGTTAATATTTATGAAACTAACAACTTACATGTTATTGTCTATATAAATAACAACGATTGTTATTGTTTATAGAACTAACAACGTATATGTTGGTTGTATATAGAACTACCAATGTATACATTATTTCTAAAGAACTAACAACGTACATGTTATTTGTCGAAAGAACTAACAAAGCATATGTTATTTTTTCTACATAACTAACAAAGTATATGTGTTTGTCTAAAAAACTAACAACGTACATGTTATGTGTCAATAAAATAAAGTAACCGAAAGCGAAATGTATTTTGCTGTTGTTTCTTTAGAAACACTCTTTTGTTTCGGTCTGTGGACCCTTTTGTAAGTAACGCAAAATATGTGTTTCTGTACTATTAGAATATTACGCTAAACTGATCTCGATCTGTTTTACTTAAAATTATTATACAAATTGTTAAATAATACAAATATAATAGCAAATATTTAATCTGAGCTAATGTCTGCTATACTGACATGGACATTTATATGTCGTAGGTGTGATTTTATATATACAGCAAAGAGGTAAAAATTGGGAAGAATATAGAAAACGAAATAAATTAATTTATTTAATGTCAATTATGGCAAGTCAAAAGTAATAAATATCATATATAATGAATGCCCAAAACGTAAGGCCAGATTATATTTGCTCTTGCGAATTGATGTTTATATATGATAAATGTAATCCAATGAACATATCAATCACGTATTATATTTTTCTCCATACGCTTTATAATATGTTGTGTGCTGTGAACAAAACAGAACACAATAGCTTTGAAAGTTCACTGTATACTGATTATAAGTGTTTTACCAGTTATGTTTGAATGTTATGTAGCTATTCATATCCGAAAGGAACAAAATGATTTTTTTCCCCATAAAGTACCATTAAACGCAATAGTACCATAAGAAAACAACATCCCGAAATAAAAAAAAAAACAAGTCAGTTATGTTAACACCACCGTGCATACCATATCAGTGTAACTCTATTGATCGTAAATTGGCATACACAGTCCATACTACTACAGTGTAAATTGATATTTAGTCTTATGAACGTTAATATAATTATATTATAATTGACGAACATTGTTCCTTATTTACGAAATTGCTGGACAAACTTTCTGTACGAACGCAACAATTAACATGATGCTCATTATATCTTGCCTTACCGTTATGGTCGACAAGTACTTGTAAGCAATCCAGCTAAATATTAATAAGACTATTGTTATAACATCGCAATGGAAGTCAAATATGTATAACCGTTGTTGTACATTTATCACTGTTCACTACGGTTACAGTTTGTACTAACATTCAATAATATGATAGTACACACACAAATAACCTCAATTACATTTGTTGACCCGAATATAAATTGACAAATACGTCTCAAAATGTATTTTAAAATTAAACAAATCGTCAAGAAATAAATGCAATTTTTAATAGTACATGCTTTGTTAAAATGCTATGTCATTAGTCAAACAGACTTTGTCCTTATAGCAAAGCAAGAAAAAAGAAAATAAAAACCTTGGTTGTAATCTTACGATAACTGTCTTGTTGAATGACTTTTGGTGTCCATAATAACGGCAGTTATGACACATTTATAACACTAGTTACATATATCTTTTTTTAGCTGTTTTTCGTACTTTTGACTCAAACGGTACAGCATTTCGCTTACCCAATTTAAATCACCAATTTTGCCGATTAAAATGTGATTTTCTGTATTTTAACGAGTAAGGTATCAACACCGATGTCTACAAAATTGTGTCTATATTGGCATACTACTGCTTTAAACAACAAAAATGCGGGTGAACATAAATAATTATAAAACAAAACAAACAATTTCATGCATCTACATGGTATGTGAAATAAAGAAGCATACATATATGACTGAAATATGCCACTAAAGCATTAAAATATAATTCTAATTTTCTACTTACTTACAATGACCGGTAGTGCTTCCTACAGAGAGCGAAGAAATTAAATGACGGCATCCTAGTAAATTCCTCTAATAAATGGTTATCTTGAAGTCTTTTAAACACTATAATCTTACTATGCAAATATGCTCCGTTGCATATTTGTTTAGAAAAAAAACAGCGGAAATTTCCAGTGGTGAGAACTAGCAACAATAGCGATCTGTTGCCCAGAGCTACGCTTTCAAACTTAAATCGAATTGTATGTAAATCTTCCATACAGCATCAAAGCTATGAGAAAATTATGCGAACGGATATAACACTTATTGGAATTGATTTTCTATACAATGTTTAAAAGACAAGAACCGAACCAATATATTCGTTTCCAGTTTGGAAAGTGTTTAAATTATTACTTTTTTCCTCGCATATTTGTCATTTTGTTAAACAAGCCACGAGTGACGGGCGATCAACGTTTAGTTTGTTTTTGATCGATGGCTTTTTTTCGTGTCCATCGTATCGTGTAAGTAAGATATATCTACAGTTCGTATACAAAGTGCATTTCTATTAGATGAACTAACTATCTTTTTCTTATCTCAAGAAGGAGTATCGGTATTACGCCAAAGGTTTCCTATACGTTGCGATATAAGATTAAATGTAGTTACGTGTCCAATAATGTACGAATTCAATATGCGTATTGACTAGTTTGAATCGTGGATCCCCTTATAGACCTCTATCAAGGGAGTACGCATTATGCACTAGTGACCAATTTAATATGCGATAAATGGCAATAAATGGCAATAAATGGAAATGCATACTACATTAAACAGAGCAATGATTGAACATGTGGTCACCGCTTTGGAACCATCAAAGCGAAGAACTGGGTCACATGTGACTGTGTTTGCTGGTAGTTTAAAAGACTAATTACACAAGTATGTGTTGTTGGTTTTGCAAACAACGTAATAAATGTAATTCGTTGTAATATTCACGTATGATTGTAGTGTATTATCGTTATTTACTGTCGATAAGAAAACGATTCTATATATGCCACTTCATATTTAACAGCCAAATGCAACAAAATATGATGTACAAACAAAAGATTCAGCATCCTTACCGGATAACCTAGTTTAAACAGAAAAAATGGCGCCAACTTGTAAAGCAGAATACGGTAAGAATGATAAAATCTTTCGGAATAAATAAAATCTATAAAACATTTTTTATTGGTCTAACAAAAAGAAACGGACAACTATTCCTTTGTGTTAAATGAAAGTTAGAAAAAAAAATGTTTTATTAAATTTTATTAAAACGCAAATATCAAGGAGAGAATGGCTTCATTTACATAAACATGACTTAATAGACGGAACCCAGGCTCACTCAAACAAATTGTGCTGCATGATCGACCTTTGAGAATTGGCTCGCATCTCATCTTTTTATGAATAATTAATCAGACATTTAATGGTTGTCGTGACCAAAAAAGCACGGAAATGCAACCAATAAAATCAGGCGGTATTACAAAAGTTAAATATTGGCGGTGTAAGTCATAGTCGAACATATTTCACTTAAAAATCATGAACAAAACCCATAAGTCAACGTCCACACAGAACGCTTTAAATTTCCGCTACTCTAAACAAGGAACAAAAACACACTACTGATCAAACTTATTTTTGCGTGTTACTGTATTGGTTTGAGAAAATGTAGTGATAGAAAAGTAATCAACTCACAGTTCGTCACAGTTTTCGTCCTTGCACTCCTCCTGAAACGACATCAGTCATGTTAAGTATGTGTATGGAATTTTACATATACTATTTCAAATAAGATTATATATATTATGTATATATATATATTACAACTACTGCTACTACTATTACTACTACTTCTACTGCTACTACTACTACTACTGCTACTGCTACTGCTACTACTACTACTACTACTACTACTACTACTACTACTACTACTACTACTACTACTACTACTACTACTACAACTAGTAGTAGTAGTACACACAATGCTAATTGTTGAAACAAAGCATTAAAACAAATAAGCTAATATGCGACATAACTATTCTTCATCGAACAATACAATCCTGTGCGCATCCAGCAGATTAAAAACCAAAAATGATGACCGTGTTGTTTCTTAATTTATGCAAATGACATGAAAAGCCAATCCGTCGCTCTCTCTTCCCCTAAAATTGTCTGGAACATACATATAAGGGCACACAAACGCATGTTTTTTTCCTTCGATTGCTTCGTTCACTCACTTGTTTTAAACAAAAGCAGTAACGGGACTTGTTGACAGATTGACAAAATTACGATATTCACAATAATTATCTAACAGTATGTTCCAACATAACTTTATACAGGATTTGTAACGGTGTTCGTCGGTTCTTTGGAAAATGCGAGTATTACTGACATAACTTTAAAATACAATCCGATTATCAGAAGCCTGAGTTGCTAACTGGCAGCAAGTCAGATATGGCAACCATGGCAACCAATGGACACGAGCACGATTCCCAGCCAAAGCAAAACAATCTTCTTTTCAATAGTATATATGTTACATGAAGTTTTTTCTGCCATATTTTAAAATATGAAAATATGTGAACAAGTCCATCAGTAAAGCACGCACAATATCCCCTGCCAGCCTACACGATTTCTTACGTATGTCATACTTGCATCTATAAAACGTTCACAACGGGCTGCATAGGCTTAACTTTTTCTCAAATTGCTCAAGATCTTAACACTAACTGTATCAAAAAATAGACAGCCAACAGCATATGAGTTTATTTACTTTAATCTATCAATTTATCTTCGCTCGCTCTTTTTATGTCAAACATATGCATTTTAACTGCAGTACAACATGCATTACTTATCCCACCTCCCACGATATATGAATGTATTCAGTAAAATTATGAGCATTTGCTTATAATTATTCTGTTGTAGCTATTGTTGCTTCTTTTCTTGATGATGATTTTGATGCTGTTGTTGATGATGGTGATGACAACGATGATGATGCGGCTGCTGCTTATGATTATGACGATGATGATGATAAGGAGGAGGAGGATGAGAAGAGGTAGGATGACAATGATGATGATCAAGACGAGGACGACGGTTGTGGGGGTGATGATAGTGATGATGTTGCTGTTGTTGGTGGTGTTGATGTCGGCGGTGATGATGATGGCGATGGTTATGATGACGATGATACTGATAATGATTTTATGAAGATGATGATGATGATTATCAGGAAATCAGAACTATAATGTACAGTCGAGTACAATGGCGAACCTGGTCAATTGCTTATTTTCTTATTTAAAACCGACATTTACAAGTTTTGTTTTTAATTAGATTAAACAAAAATAGATTGAATTGAAAAAACAGAGACTCGTTTTAAAGTGTGTTAAGATAGAATATTATAAATTATAATACAACACCTTTCGGCCCGTCTGACAATGCAGGAGGACGTTCCTCAATCTCTGACTGAGTGCTGTTCCCAGTAGAACCATCTCAACGGTAACTATGCCTACAAGGTTATACAGAAATTTAATTAAATTAGTAACCTTACAATCATGAGCGAAATCATGTATCTTTTAAGATTGCACATTGATAATGATGTATATATATATAATCATCATAATAATAATAATTATTATTATTATAATTATTATTATTATCATAATAATTATTATTATTATTATTATTATTATTATTATTATTATTATTATTATTATTATTATTATTATTATTTTTATTATTATTATTATTATTATTATTATTATTATTATTATTATTATTATTATTATTATTATTATTATTATTATTATTATTATTATTATTATTATTATTATTATTATTATTATTATTATTATTATTATTATTATTATTATTATTATTATTATTATTATTATTATTATTATTATTATTANTTTTTTACATTTTATTTAGAAGTAGATCTATATTTTCTTTACAAAATGGATAATATACACATGTATATCATAAGTATGTTATACATATTACTATAAAAGAATCTCTAGTAAAACAAAGAATGACGCAACACGTATTGTACATTAAACCATGTAACGTAACATAGATTAATAAATTAATGAAATATGTATATATGGATACATATTTAATTAATTTATTTATGGATATGAGAGATAATTTAATAAGATTACGATTCCCGTTGCAGCACTCTGTATGTCTAGCGACACTAAGTTATAATAGTAATCCCCTTGACCGGCATAGCTTAATAGATATATGAAATACTTAGTATGATTAGAATGTCCGTGTCAATACCTCTGACCCTTTTATCAAATGGGATAATACCGATGATGAAGATAATATTCCGCTTGCCGAATTGCAAAAGCATTTAAGAAACAAACAATTCGGGGACAGACATTCAAGCTCCAGTGAATCAGATACGATTCATTACGATAACAATAATTCACAAAACTTGCCTTTAGGTAGGTTTCAAACTGATTCATCAGATGATCAGATGCAAATTGACGCGATAGCATAAAGACATAAAAAACGAAAATTGACAAAAAAGACTTCACGTTCAAATAACGCAATGAAGAAAGAAATTTTCACATGCCTTCAGACAATTGCCGAACACATGTAAATGAATGAACTACAAAGCAAAGCAAAATAGATGTCGAGACTTAATGAACTCACAATGTTTGTATATAGCGAAATATGTTTTGCAAGTATATGTATTAACTATGTAAATAGAGGATTATAGAGGGTGTTATCGTCCGATTTTGATAATGTATCGTCATAAGCATTGATTTCCGGGTCTAGAGTGAAATGAAAATATCATATTTTTGTATAAGAATAAAATGGCAAATACCTATGCTCAATCGCGAATAGCTCTGAGGCGTAATACCACTGTGCTTTGTATATATCTCGATCATGTACAAACATGACAAGAA
The DNA here is from genome assembly GCA_007657795.1 of Dreissena rostriformis. Taxonomy (NCBI): domain Eukaryota; kingdom Metazoa; phylum Mollusca; class Bivalvia; order Myida; family Dreissenidae; genus Dreissena; species Dreissena rostriformis. Next base: position 170,555 of record VMBQ01001336.1, read on the forward strand.
AGGTCACACCTGTCGCAAATGACGTGAAATACCTGTATCGTATATCGATCTAATTATATTGACCGAATCTTATGTAAGGTTGCACATGAAACATTTTACAAACATACGCATATCAGACAGAATTACAATAACGTACTTGACAATAACATTACCGGACGCTAGGTTATGCCCTACAGCGCTCATTGGAAGTAAACATCATTTTAGGCATAGGTAATATTTTAATACAGGTTGGCAATACTTTTAAAAGCGAAGCACTGTACCTTTTATTAGTATAATGTAAAAGATACAAATGTATTGCTATGAATCATTACATTTTTGATACTGATCGTATATGTAGTTTGTTCTGTTTAGTTTCTTTATAAGAATGACTACATTAAGACAAGGGATTTTTTGTAAATTTTTGTTCTCTAATTAAAGACAAAATAATACAGCACAATGCATTTTATTGAACAGACAAATTTATTAAATAGACAAATGTGTATATTTTAAATATAACACAATAAATTTGCGTCATGAGAATAGCGTTTCTCTAGCACATTAATTTTATTTGGGTATATCTTATCATAGGTGTGATAAGTAATCTGAGTGCTAATGCAGCAAGTTTCATTTACTATAAATATATATATATCAAGGCCCGTTTATCATTTCATGTAATTGACCCTATACGATTTGCCGATGCGATACAAGTTAGGGAGAAACAACAGCACTCCTGACATCGTTGGCGTGGATTGCCTGAGCAGCATTCGTTCATAACGCATTTGAGATCGTGATAAGATCTCAACGCCCCGACACAGAAGAAGAACATGTCATCGACATACAGATATCTTCGACGACGATGTATCCGTCGAGGATGAGATGACGCAAAAGACGACTTCAACTTGGATTCAACACTGACGTCATTGATCCAAATTGTGAACCAGCTTCATTACCATACAACGAGTGGACTGTTAATGGACATTTCACGTGTCGTCGAAAGTGATTTTTAGAGACACGTTGATACGAATGGACTAAATTATGAACAATCGCGCGTACTTTGTACTTATATTAGATGAAAGTATTATTATCTACGAACTTATATATATGTATATGTATGTTACTTCAATTACGTGTACATAAACAATTATTATGATGCTACAGTCATGAGCGCAGACATTCTTCAGAACTATATCTAATTAAATACTACATGTTTGAAGTGTCTTAAATCGTGCGACAGCCGAAGCGACAGCCGAACAGCTTCTCCGACCGACAATCGCCGTCTTCAATCGGAAGCCGCCGTCTTCAATCGACTGGATGTTACCATCTGCAACCGGATGTCACATACTCTCCAACAGGACGTCTCATCCCTTCACCCTGACGCTACATCGCCTCCAGCAAGATGTCAAAAATAGACACTATTCATAATGGATTTTCCAAATCAGTGACGCATTCCACTTCATCGTGATTGACATTGAGAATTTATAACCATTCCAACATTTTATTATTTCAGCAGATACTCTCGTTAAAATTTAATTAATAATTTGCAGATTTTAATCATATATGTGTTTTGGTCACTGATGTTATCATGTTCATTGTCAAAATCTTATTATATCAGCAAATTTTCTTTTATCATGCACGTATCTATAACAACGATCGTGTTATGTAATTCGTAGTTAAATAATGATAGTTTAATTATTTATTTATACCATCAAGTACAAATAAATTAAATTAAGGGGGAAGGTTGTGTAACGTAAAAAACCCATAGAGATTAATAAATAAATTAATTATGTATCCATATATAACATAATGTTCATAAGTGTTCAAAATATTTGGGTTGATTTCTTGCATGTAGAAACTGTTTCAAAATGCGGGACAGTTTATCAATAGCAAATAAACATGACATACTTTGTATTCATTGTAACATAGACTAGGTTAATAGTTTGAAAGGTCAGAGGTGCATCTGTTAATTAGAGACGTTCATTCAATAAGATATCCAGTTTATAAAATGGTCAGAAGTATTGACACGGAAAGTCTAATCAGACTAAGTTACATCATAGATCCATTGATCTACACTGGTCAAAGGGATTACTATTATACCTTGTTGTCGCTAGACTCTATAGAATGATGCAACGGCAATCGTAATCTTAGTAAATTACCTCTCAGACAATGCATTAGTAAGTCAAACCAGACATATAAGAGGATTATTCGATAAATGGGTAAATATATATGAATAGCTTGGTTACTTCATTCCCGGGGAACGTCTTGTTGGAACAACACTCAACCAACCAGCAATAAGCACGTGCAGAAAATAACACTATTGACCAATCAAAGTTATAATTGGGTTTTATGCATATTAACCTGTAAGCAAGTTTTGTCAGAATAGTGGACACTTGGTTTAGATTTCGAGGCGAACGGATCGGTAAAGATCCAATCATTTAGTTATCAGAATGTAATTGTATGACTGAAAATATGAACTATAATAGATATTAAATTGGACTGAAATTCATACATAGTGTTGTTGTTGAATATTTCATTTTACCTTAAACGGAGAAATAAACATTATTGGAAAGGGGTGGATTTGCCCTATTCGCAACAATGTAGCAAAATGTAGTTGATGCGAATCTCGTCATTATGGCAATATGCGCATGACGTGAAAACGAACAATAAGCGACTACGTGACAATATATTAAAAGTTTAAAACCCAGATTTGTCTAGGCAGCGCGTTAGGGCGACATGCATCGAAGAGTATAAAATCAATCTGATTAATTACAGAGAGATTTGCTTAAAAGCTAGTTCTGTGAAAGTTGACAAAACCATATACTAAGCCATGAGTTGGCGCCAGTACCTACTGGTGTGTCTAATGGAACAGGGGAACACAGAATAGGAACACTCAGATCGGTGCTTAAGAAACGACTACAAGTAGAAGTGTCCGAGCATATTGATAACCAGATCACATGTTCTTTAATATACGGATCTGTTCATGTTATGTTCAGTACAAAAAGCGTGGAGAGGTCAGGTAGACAATCCAATGTCCTTTTTACAAGGTGTCACTGGAACAACCAACAAATGATCTCGCAAATCTTGTATACTCAAACAAACATGTTGGTAGTTACAGGAGAGAAGAATACGCACATTGTCATATATACGGGTATCGTTATCAATCGAGCCGAATTAAAAACAATCCATGAAGAAGCTAACATTATTATCATAAGGCAAATGCTCGACGCTATAGAAGCAGAACATATTGGTATTTCTGTGGTAGCTGATGATACAGACATTTTTGTTTTGTTGTAACCTTTTTATGTTGTCCTCAAACCATCGTTATTGATCATCATGGAATCACATGTGAGGGAGAGATCGGTAATATATTTTCGCAAACCTGCCCAAAAGCATAGAACTGTTGTGACCGACTTGCTCTCAGCTCTTGCTCTCTGAATTCGATACTGTGGCTGGATATATTGGTACCGGTAAAGACAAAAATATTAAGTTGCTGAACTCAAGCAATTATCAGTCTGTTAGGCGATATGGCAGCTATTATAAAGAAAGTTGTGACGGAAGCGACCAGGTTTTTCACAGCAGACTATGGAAAGCCTGAGAAAGAGGAACTGTCTATTGCAATACAAAACCTTTGGGCATCCAGGGAAGGCAAGTCGGGAAAGGCTATGCCATCGCTAGCAAGCTTGCCACCAACCACGTAGGCATTTTATAAAAATGTGAAACGTTCCCAGAAGAGGCGTGTATAAGGAAACATGCATTAGAGGCATACCCCCCCCCCTAATCTGATACCATTTGATTACGGTTGAAGAAAGTACGAGGCGTCAGAAACCCTTTAACCCATTACAGTAGCATTTTGTTGTTTTGTAGCTCACACAATTTGCTTTAAATGATAAACTATGGATGTACACGCGATAGCCCTTCCAGTCCTTCGATGCTCATGTAATCAAGTACTATGTATTATATTTTGTGCTTGTCAAAAGGTTCAAGTTCAGTCCTTCCCAAAATTATAATTCATTGCCGGCTAGGAGGTCCTATAATCATGCAGTCTTTGCCGGCCCGGTCTGATTTTTTCAGGCCCAAAAAAGAAAAATGTAGAAGAAAGACAAAAACGAGATTTTTTAACAATATTTTAATATTATTATAATAATTATAACACATATCCAATCTACACATATATATCAATAAAAATAACATTTTTTTGCATTTACTACGTAATAGAAATCATGCATTTATTCGTGTAGAATTTCCAAGACTTTTTCCTTTTAACTCCGGTGTTGGTGTTGACAGTTCGCGGGAAGGTAACAATTGCCTTTGTTTATGCCCTGCTTGCTTACGAATTATTCGGATAAAACGGGAACCAAAAACACAGGTGGTTGTCAATGTTGATTCTCTCCCTTTGTGGAATATACTCATATAGTGATGACGTATTGTGTTATTTGCTTTGACGACGCAGCAAAAATCTTCGGATACAGTATAACCGATTACGTCATTCAAAAAATGTAACCAATGAAAAAAACTTTTACATTATCGGAGTATTCATTAATAATTCGATAAAATCCAACGTTTGAATTGATATTTGTCTGAAAATAGCTAATATGTATGTATGTATGTATGTATGTATGTATGTATGTATGTATGTATGTATGTATGTATGTATGTATGTATGTATGTATGTATGTATGTATGTATGTATGTATGTTTGTATGTATGGATGGATGTATGTATGGATGTATGTATGTATGTATGTATGTATGTATGTATGTATGTATGTACTATTCTATGTTTCAATGTAATATTTTACGGAGGTAATACAATTTGGCACAGAAAACAATTTTCCGGCGACTGCTTTTTTTTCTCCCTTCTATCTTTATTAAGCAGCTTTATAATACAATTGCGGGAGCCTTGTTAACTCAAGAACTCAGTGACTAAGGTTTTATTTTACCAATTGGAAATCATAGTGAGGTAAAGTAGAGAAGTGCTGGTATTTAATTCTCTCCTAAGTCAAATTCGTATCGTATATTGCTCTTAAATCTTTGAGGTGGAATATTTTACGAGAAATCTATGGAAAATAAATGTAGTTGTACCATACAGCACAGGAATACTAAAAATATATAGACTATTCAATTTAAATGTCACAACATACCTGGAGAGACGCTTTGCAATGTTATCGGGGTTGTTTTCATGATCAACGTTGTTTTCTTCAGCAAACGGGAGATAAATATGTTTAATAACATTGTAACTCGTGAACTAGCGATCGGGATATCACGAGTTTGATCCCCACAGTTAAAGCGTTCTTTAAATCTCCCCCAAAGACATCAAGTACTGGTTCTAGTCCAAGGAAATGGACTTGAGAGCGTTTCAAATAAGCCTTAGGCTTTTGATGCAATCGAGCTTAAATAAATAGGTTTAAACTAAACTATAACATTGTCAATTAATTAATGTCTTCACGTCACATCGTCTGGTCATGACAAATACTTCTAATAAATCGAAGTATCCTATGGATATACTAGTTACAAAGCGAAAACGAAATACGGACCGAACCCAACCATTCACCAACGAACGAACGATTCGATTACCATATGCCCGCCTTTGGAGTCATAAACAGTGAACTCGTGGGATTAAACGTAAACAAATAATAGACTTAAGTCATTTTATCTTTTAAAACGCATACATACATATATTTAAAACACATTTCAGTCCACGTGAACGCAAAACGGTATGTTTCAAGTATGTGAATTGTAAATACTCAACAAAAGCGCACAAAAAACAAATTAAACACAGCTAACATACCACAACACAATACATTTTTTACAATTCAATTAAAAAAAATATTGATATGAATTGAGATCGATTTTAAAGTGTTGATATAGCGACGATTACTCATAAAAAAGTTTGGTTGTCAAATTGCGTGAAAAAGACGAAGATGTAATAATTAGAATTTTTACTCGAATGTGTTTTGGGTTTTTACTAACTTCCAAAGGACAATGGTGGGATTAAATACAATTCAATTTATCATAATATATTTCCTACAACAATGTGGTACCCCAATTATGATTGGTATTGCTTATTCAAGACCAATCTCTGCAAAATACACTCACCTGTTGACTGACACATGCGATTAACTTCAAACGTACTCTCAAATTGTATCTTATCGCACTCGTCATCAACCTGTTTTAAATAGAACAGTACACAAACTAATTATTTAAAATTTAAACAATATTCAAATAAAAAAAAAATCAAAATCAACCTGGTATAATAAACACACTGTTCGCAGTACAGTTCAACATCTTTAATTTTACTTAATTCGTTTAATCTTTAATAAACCCACAATGAAGCCCCATTATATTGCGTTCTCATTTAATTCGTTTCAATGATAATATCATTGCGTAATATGTTGAAACGTCTCTCAGTATAAAAAAAAACAAACAGTTGTCAAATTCATTATTTCCTTAAACAATCTCATATTAACACGCTATAAAATACATTCAGGAAATTATGTATTACAATAGCAAATACATGTTTTCCTTTGGAGCTGTGCAGGCAATGACATGTTGAATTACTACATGCATATAGTCTTGGGTTGGGTCGTGCGACACGCCTACTGAGCTTAAAGGCTGTCCTTCAACGACACTTTGCCCAGAGTCCATGCTGAGTATCGTCTGTCTGTGAAATTTGAACAACACAATTGCCGTCGTATAAAGTTATATTGTACAAGTGTGCCTCTTTCCATAATACCTTTCTGATTATTGGAACTGTATAATAGAAGCGGAAATAAAATGGGACACAATATGAAAGGGAAAATAAATGAGAATACCCATTTCTGAACTGTTTCAAGCTATGTCTTGGAAGTCGCCGACAATGCCCCCATCGGCAGCCGTACACAGCACCAATTGTTCCGACAATACATCCCGCTATCCCTATCCCTATCCCTCCAGTGACGAACCAGCTGACTGTCGTGGAGCCTTTGCTGTCATCAGATCCTTAAACATAAAAACAACGAAATTAAACTTAACAAACGATACATTCCTTGATTGCAAAAACTTGTTTTTTTTTCTGCTGCAACTGTTTGATATTTTTTTGCATTAAATAATATTCTTTACATTTAAAGTAATTGTGGACTAATTCGTATGTTCATGTTTATGTGTGTATGGATCAACAGGCCTACATGACTGGTCAGTATCAATGTTTTATACATGTACATCGTTTTGTTTTTGTAGCTTGCACACACTTCCTCTACCTTGTCGTTATCAAAAGCTACTAATCTTGTGTATTGTTAATTGCATTGTTCGTGACTTTGAAATAAATTAAGTGCGATTATGTGATAATTTTGATTCATCTATTAAAACAAATACTGAAACAAACGAGTTGCAATAGTAAAGAAACACATTATACAATTTAAAACTCTTTTTTAAATAAATATTTACGATTCAGAGTTAAGGTCCACAATACTTGGTTTTGCCAATTAGTTTGAAAAACAGAAAACATTAATATGACTGGAAACGGTTGCCGCATTTCACTGATTCTCACTAAAACGATCCATTGCTTTACACATATTGCACTATAGTTAACATGAACCATTCATTTTTCCATTCAGTTATGTTACTGCAACAACTTAACTTATTTAATTTACATGCGGGAAAGGATAAAACAATGTTTAATTCGCTAAAATCAAGGAATCTATGTCTGATTGTCTTTGCCCATTCTGTTTAAAATACACAGGTGAACACGTTACCATGCTGATAAAAAATGTCCCACAGATTTATTACTCCAGCAGTTTATCGTATTGAGTTACAAGTCAAATGATGAACAACGCGTTAATTGAAAAACCTACACAATCGAATCTAGGCTCATTAGCGTACGAGGTAATAACAGCATAAAGTTTCATATCACTAGCAGTTTCACTTAAAGGTTTAAAGACGACACAAATCCAGAAATACAAGATAGATGTTTAATTTTCGGATATAAAGAGCATTTGTCAACGCATCAACGATTTAAAATTGGCAAACATTGGGTTGGTGACATTTATTGTTTGCTAAAACTTGACAGTTATAAAGTTTGTAAATCAAAATTAGAAGAAAAAAACAACATTTAATGGCATATATAACGTTTGTTTGACAAGATTACACTGTCCAGACCATTAACTTTTATTTGACCATGGTAGATTAAGAAATATTCGAAGAAATGATAAATTGTGTATTAGATGTTGTTATGGAATAGATTGTGCACTAGATGTAGCCTATTGCGAATACGATGTTGAAGAGTATGAAGTAGATGTAGTATATTGTGTAGTAGAGGCAGTATATTGAGTAGTAGATTGTGTAGTAGATGTAGTAGATTGTGTAGAAGATGTAGTAGATTGAGTAGTAGGTGTAGTAGATTGTGTAGTAGATGTAGTAGATTGTGTAGAAGATGTAGTACATTGAGTAGTAGGTGTAATAGATTGTGTAATACATGTAGTGGATTGATGGTAGATTTATTAGATTGAGAAGTAGATGCATTAGATTGTGTAGTAGCTGTAGTAGATGTAGTATATTGTGTAATAGATGTAGTCGAATGAGCGGTAGGTGTAGTAGATTGTGTAGTAGATGTATTAGATGCAGTAGATTGTGTAGTAGATGAAGTAAATTGTGTAGTAGATGCAGTAGGTTGTGTAGTAGATGTAGTAGATTGTGTAGTAGGTGTAGTAGATTGAGAAGTAGATATAGTAGATTGTGTATTGGATGAAGTAGATGGTGTATTAGATGTAGAAGATTGAGAACTAGGTGTAGCAGATTGTGTAGTAGATGAAGCAGAGTGTGTTTTAGATTAAGTAAATAATGTGGTAGATGCAGGAAATTGTGTAGTAGATTTAGAAGATGGTGTAGCAGATATAATATCGATGTCATGGAACATGATTTCGATTTGTTTAGTTTGTTATATCGATATATTTCTAAAAGTTAATGCATTACCAAAGTATGGTGTACGATGGCTGTCTCTACTGAAGTTTAATATATTGTTGTGTACACAAAAAACGATAAATAACCTTTTTTAGCTTACCTTGTAAGACTTACGTATTTGCCATACACACACATGTTAACAAAAGTTCTAGCAGATTCAAAACATCTTCATATTAACTTACCAGTGTTCAGTGTTACTCTATATACCTTTGTAAAATTTGAAATTCACTTACATTTATCAGATAAAATGTTACTTCGTTAAAGCTGATATGAGGACGGGATAAAATAATACTGTTCCTATATTAATATTGTAAACATACTCAAGTACAAACGTTCAGTAGTAAGAGTTTGGAAATGACCCATGTATTACAACTTAATGCTGATGTTGATCGTTGAGTATGGAGATATACTGGAGGACAGTTCCACATACACAACCAATTATTAAAAAATAATAAGTAACATAACATGCGTAGCAGTTTTATTGTATTCTCACCTCATGAAGATTCTTCAAATGAAACATCATGCTTAGCGCTTGTTGACGTAGTGCCAGTTGTCGATGGCAACATCCCAGTGAACCATTAGTCTTGTATCCCAGGGTAACCATGGCAACATCTCAGTGAACCGTCAGTCTTGTATCCCAAGGTAACCATAGTCAACAGTCCAGTGTACCGTCAGGCTTGTATCCCAAGGTAACTAGGGCAACATCCCAGTGTACCGTCAGGCTTGTATCCCAAGGTAACCATAGTCCACAGCCCAGTGTACCGTCAGTATTGTATCCCAAGGTAAGCATGGCAACATCCCAGTGAACCATCAGTCTTGTATCCCAAGGTAACCTTGGCAACATCACAGTGTATCGTCAGTCTTGTATCTCAAGGTAACCATAGTCAACAGCCCAGTGTACCACCAGTCTTGTATCCCAAGGTAACCAAGGCAACATCCCAGTGCCGTCAGTCTTGTATTCCAAGGTTACCATAGTCCAAAACCCAGTGTACCGTAAGTCTTGTATCCCAATGTAACCATAGCAACATCCCAGTGTACCGTCAATCTTGTATCCCATGGTAACCATGGCAACATCCCAGTCAACCATCAGTCTTGTATCCCAAGGTTACCTTTGCAACATCCTAGTGTACCGTCAGTCTTGTATCCCAAGGTAACCATAGTCAACAGCCCAGTGTACCGTCAGTCTTGTATCCCAAGGTAACCATGGCAATATCCCAGTGTAACGTCAGTCTTGTATCCCAAGGTAGCAATGGTCAACATCTCAGTGTACTGTCTGTCTTGTATCCCAATGTAACCATGGTCAACATCCCAGTGAACCATCAGTCTTGTATCCCAAGGTAACAATGGTCAACATCTCAGTGTACGTCAGTCTTGTATCCCAAGGTAACCATGGCAACATCCCTGTGATACCAAGGTAACCATAGTCAACTGTGTGGCGTGGCTCATTCCTGAAATTGCTTCGATCTCTCATTGCATTACAATTGCATTGCACTAGTAATTATGTATGCAACATTTCAATTTGTTTCTGGTGTTGGTCCTCACTGGTGCTCTGATTTAGATTTTGATAATAATTAATACCAAATTGCATTTTTTTTTAAAGGATAAAAACAGATCATCAGTCCAACATGTAAATCGTTTAGTCCAACATGTAAAGTGTTTTGTCCAATATGCGATATTGTTCAGTCCAACATGTTAATTGTTCAGTCCAACATGTAAATTGTTCAGTCATACATGTAAATTGTTCAGTCAAACATATGAATTGTTCATTTTGATATGTTAATTGTTCAGTCCAACCTGTAAATTGTTCAGTCCAACATGCAAATTGTTCAGTCCAACCTGTAAATTGTTCAGTCCAACATGCAAATTGTTCAGTCCAATATGCAAATTGTTTCTTGTATCTGCTTATACTAACCGTAATGTGATTCTATGCTTAACAAGGCTTCCTAACTGACTTATTCCTAATGACAAATATACTTAAGTCTCGCTGTGGGAAAACGGTGCTTAATGCATGTGCGTAAAGTGTCATCCCAGATTAGCCTGTGCATTGCACACAATCTCATCATGCAATACACTTTCTGCCTAAACAGGATTTTTGTTAAGAAGAGACTTCCTTTAAACAAATCATACAATAAAAGCGGAAAGTATTGTTCCAGATTAGCCTGTTTGGACAGCATGGGCTAATAAGTGACGACACTTTACACACATTAAATCCTGTTTTTTTTTCAAAACGAGGCTCATATCTGTTACTCAGTGCCATAATTATGTGGCAACATTGCCCGGCATTACTCTTACTCTGTACATATTGTTTCCCAGGCAACCAGCAGGCCAGTCCCGCCCAGACTCCCAGTGTGTTCATGTACCAGACCCCTCAAGGTAGAGTGTACGCCCCCGCCACTGGTTCCCTCCAGGACAAGTCCATCTTCAACATCCAGCAGGCCACCTCACAAGAAAGCGCAGGTTACCACTGGCAGGGTAAGCGCGTGATAAAAGCTATCTACATTGTGCATTTATTTTTATCCCCCGCCAAAGGCGGATGGATATTGTTTTGGCGTTGTCCGTCCGTCCTTCCGTCCATCCGGCACTTTTGTGTCCGGAGGCATATCCTGGAAGTGCTTTGGCGGATTTCATTGAAACTTGGTATGAGTATATATATGGATAAGAGGATGATGCATGCAAAATTGCATTGTACACCATTTGTTAATAACGGAGTTAGAGCCCTTTGTATATATTCTGTGTCAATGCAGCATGTGGGGGTATACGTTACGTCTGTGACAAAGCTCTAGTTTGGCGGGGGATATCAATTCAACGAATGTGCTTGTTTAAAAACAGTTCTGTCTCATGCTCGGCCCCTAGGTTTTTGAGGTAACATGATTTAATAAAAAAAAAATCTATAGAAAAAAAATATTCAATCAATATTTTTTACTTCTGCCTAGTGTCTATGTTTATCTCTATGAGAACTCATCCCTCTGAGACAATCAAATAGCGTTTAGATTTCCATGCTTGGAATTGTTATTGTCAGCTTTTAGTTTTATTTGAATATAGTTCAGGGCATTTTTATATAATCTTAGTTTTTGTTAATTATCCTTCAGTTTATATTTATTTACTCCTTGCAATTTTTTCCGACAATGTATGCAATGATATCATCTGTTAAAGGGAAGTAGCCCATGAGAATTTCTAAATAATTCAGTATCAACACTGATTTCCCTTGAGTAAAAAATGTTTATCTCTGTTATTTCCGAGCTTTTTTTTCACAACATAAGCCGATGGTTTGTTTCATAATAATCCATGCTTATTGTCCTTCTTTGTGCCTAGAAAAAAGTTGCATGTCATGTTGCAATGCCCTATACACATTGATAAATTTAACATGTTTATTTCTTAAGCAACACTTAATATTGTTGAAGAAACATTAATTCCATCAAAGCGTATTAAGTCAAACGTGTGTCATGGAGTGGTTTTAGGCCAGACGAGTGTCCATGGGCAGCCAATCATCATACCAGTACCAGTGTCCCTGTCCAACGGCTCTCAACAGGTAGGCAGTAACATACCCTATGTCAACAGGTAGGCAGTTACATACCCTATGTCAACAGGTAGGCAGTTACATACCTTATGTCAACAGGTAGGCAGGTACATACCCTATGTCAACAGGTAGGCAGTTACAAACCCTATGTCAACAGGTAGGCAGTTACATACCCTATGTCAACAGGTAGGAAGTTACATACCCTATGTAAACAGGTAGGCAGTTACATACCCTCTGTCAACAGGTAGGCAGTTACATACCTTATGTCAACAGGTAGGCAGTTACATACCTTATGTCAACAGGTAGACAGTTACATACCATATGCCAACAGGAAGGCAATTACATTCCCTATGTAAACAGGTAGGCAGTTACATACCCTATGTCAACAGGTAGGCAGTTACATACCCTATGTCAACAGGTCGGCAGTTACATACCTTATGTAAACAGGTAGGCAGTTACATACCCTATGTCAACAGGTAGGCAGTTACATACCCTATGTCAACAGGTAGGCAGTTTCATACCTAATGTCACTAAATTACAGGTTTTAAATAGTGATCACCATATGTTAAACGTGCAACAGTGTGAGCTACATGCGTTAATATGTTATCTCACGATTTAATAGGTTTGACAGTGTTTAAGCACTTAGTAACAGGTGTTACAGTATTATCTCATTATGTTACAGGTGTTAAGTATTATCTCATTATGTTACAGATGTTTTAGTATTATCTTTTCATGTTACAGGTGTTACAGTTTTCCAAAGAGTCAGTGCCTGTCAGTGAGGTGTCCCAACCAGTGACTGGAGCAAAGAAGAGAAAGGTTTAGAACAGCTGGTTCACATTTGTGCGTAATGCATTGCCGTGTGAGCTGGAAACCAAGAAGACTGTAGTAGAATTGGTTCCCTGTATTGTGTAGTGCATGATTGCCACTGCTCTTGGAACCAAGAAGACTACATAATATAGCAGGATTGGTTTTCACATAGTGAAGTGAATATGCAAGTGATTGGAAACCAAAAAGACTATAACTGGATTAGTTCCCTACAACTTGTAGTGTGCTCCAGCAGGAATGGGAACCGGAAGCACTATATAGGAGAATTGGTTTCCAGCACTTTATGGTGCTATATGACAGAGTCTGTGTCTGGGTAAGTGGTTTGTGAACATGACAATCCAGTACGAGACTTAACAGAGTCTTCATATCAACCTTCTGATGTATAAGGGGCCATTTGCATATCCGGATTGATCAACTATCAATGCTCCAGCCTTCAATGTGCGATGGCGTTTGACCACAATATGTGAAATAACTGTAGACTTATATCATGTAAGCGAAGTTTGGTTGAGTCGGTACGTGTAAAGACCAATGATTTGAGAAACAAATCATATATTTTATTCTGGAGTGCCTTTTTTTCACCAAAAAGACATTCTTAAATGTTTACTTTAATTTGTCTCCGTCCATCAAGTTTCTGTTGAAGGAATATTATGCAGTTTTTACATATTGTTCTTAATTAATTTATATTGGTCCTTATGATTTTATATCGTGCTTAATGAGTTTATATTGTGAGCGTTCAACTTAAAGGCGTATCTTAACAGCCTATAAGGTATTATAGTTTCAAACATAAAATCTTAAATAAGTAATACTTTATTAATTAAATCTTTTATTAAAATGCAACGAATTCAATGTTTGCTGTTGATGACATGACTGTTGTAAAAATCACATTGAAGTGGGGGAATTTTGTAAGCATAAGGTCCACTCTTACTTGTGCCCTTTGTGGAAAAAATGTGGTGTGTTTTTGTTTATTGATTAATAAATGCATGATTTAAAAAACATGCGTTGCTTTAAACTTATCCTTAATAATAAGGTTTAGCTGGTTATACCATTGGTATACCTGTTAAAGAGAATATTGTAAATTATTTTATTTCATCTCTTTTACGAGACAATTTAAACATGCTTTACTCAGAGAGTGCAATATAACAATACTGTCTTTACCAGTCAGTTAGACTCTATGCGAATTTATATGAGCAACGCTCTGGGAAAACTGGGCTTTATGCATGTTGGTAAAATGCAGTCCGCACTGGCTAATCAGTGGCGACACTTACCGCTTTTATGGATTTTTTTACCTTCAAGGAAGTCTCTTCTTTCTTAACAAAATTCCAGTGAAGGCTGAAAGTGCCGTCCCTGAATAGCCTGTGCGGACTGCACAAGCTAATCTGGGCGACACTTAAAGCACATGCATTAAGCCCCGTTTTCACAGAGCGCATGTTTCATCAGAGACCACTGGCTGTTGTCCTGGGGCTACATAAGTGATTGGCAGCTGTAAGAATGGATGAAAACTCAAGGAACAAAATTGTGTAGTGTCGCACTAAGTGATTATTAATGTGCAACAACAGTAGACAATTAATCCAGTGTTTTGTGCATGTTGTTTTATTATTTTGTCATACATTTTGTATATTTAGTAATTATTTGAAGGCAAACTTCAACAGTGCTTTATAACATAACAACAATTTTTTTAACGCCCGTATTAGCGGTAAGGGAGACAGCTAGTGGGGGGCAGGAAATATTTGTTTGGAACAATACTTTGTTCAGCATGGATGGAGTTTCAAATAACTTTTCATAAGCGATCAGCATGAAAAGACCGAGCGTTGCGTGCAATACCGTTTTCACTAGGTCTAAGGTTATCTTCATTTATCAAGGACAAAAGTCTATTCACTCTTGCACAAATCAAGGATTTTGAAAAACAAAATAACTTTGAAGACGTTACAAGCATACTTAGTGGCGCAGACTATAACCAAGGTTCTAGGTCAAAGATGAGGGTTTAAGGGCCAAGGTGAAATAAGAGAAATATTCTAAGAGATTGTCCAATATTTTCCTGAAAACTTTTCTTGCTGACAGGCGCATCTTTTTGACAATTTTATTCCTTTGGATTGTCAGCTGCAGAATTTCGATTTCATAACACTTTTACAGTATATGATGTGCGAGGCTTATTCAAACATTATTTTCTACTTGTTTCCTGTTTATATTAATGAACCAGACAAGTGGTCATGACATATTCATCATGTTTTAGATGTCTATACTTCTGTATATTAAGTTGTTAATTATAGACCAATAAGTTATACATTTTTTAAAAGCAGTGATTCATGAAACAGTTTTTGCATATTTGTTAAGATTGTCTCTGCCTTTTTTAAAGTTGATATTTTTGTACATTGTAACCTGTTTGTTTGGTATGTGTAAACTTGTTTTGTATAGTTTTATTGGAACAATGTATTTTTCTTACTTGCCATATTTGACCATGACATACTCATAACAGCATAATTATGTGAAGACAATTGTTGTTCATGTTCATGAAGAGTGTCTTCCTTGTGTAACATAATGTTTTGACTTTGTTGTGAATATTAAAAATATACAATAAAACACGAACAAATTAACATGCATTTATGTCTGATTACCCCGAAACTAGCATATATTTGAGCCACGGTCTGTGACAAAGGGGGTTTAATGCATGTGCATAAAGTGTCGTCCCAGATTAGCCTGTGCAGTCTGCACAAGCTTATCAGGGACGACACTTTCCGATTTTATCATATTTTTCGTTTAAAAGGAAGACCGTTCTTTACTAAAATCCAATTTAGGCGGAAATTGTCGTCCCTAATAAGCCTGTGTGAACTGCACAGGCTAATCTGGGACGACACTTTACGCACATTCATTAAACCCCCTTTTCAAAGAGCGAAACTCGTTTATTTTGACTAACCCTTACCCATGAAGACCTGGTTGTGGCCAGTTACACCAGTTAGGGTGATTTGATGGGTCCAAATATATAAGATGTAGTGAGAGTTGCGCCTTGGTGGATCCTATCCGTATGTCAAGGCTTCACAATGCTCAGGTATTATTATATTTAACAATAATTTTGCAGGTCACTTATGTTGCTCATAACGGATATTAATGGTGGAAATTAACACAATACTGACTAGTTTTCTTACAGTTACTAGTGTTTTTACACTATAAATCGTTTGCAATACTTATCTTTTCAATAGTTTGAAATTCAAGTTGCATTGAAGTAACTCGACTTGTGTGTGGTAAATTTACCAACGTCCAACATGAGGGCGATTATATGAATGCCCTTAATTCGTCAGTCCGTGACACGATGTAATGTCAGTCAAGTAGACTTAAGGTCAAACTTTATGGTTAAAAGTTTGAGCCTTCATGTTCATGTTTGCTTAATCTCCTATATCCTTTGAATGATTTTCATAAAACGTTATTGTCTTTTAAACGATGTGGAGAAGGCATGAGTCAGTCGCTCTGGCTCAGGGTCAAGGTCATGCTGGAAGGTCAAATGTCCTCCATTTGATGTAAGCTCCATATGTTCTATACCCTTTGAAGGAATAATCATGAAAATGTTAAGTCTGCTCTACACTTATCATGGCTATTCATGAAACTCGCCTCGATTGTTTGAATAATGTCAACGCCGACTTTCAGCTTCGTACAGCTTCGTAATCCGTCTTAATTGTTATACAAGTGTTATAAAGCACTGTAGGGTTAAGCGGTGCTTTCTTAGGCCAAATTAATAAACTGATTGAATTGTATACTACACAACAAAGACCACGAATAAATATTTTAAAGATGACAAACGCTTAGACACAATGGCCGACAGCGCATAAAAAGGACGAATGCCGGCAAGTTGCAGCAACAATTTTACACCACCTAGGTATTCTGACAACAGAAATATACACAGTTTCATAAGGTTTCAATCAAGAATGACCAATTTTCATTTTCTTCTTGCTGCTTTAGTATCAATGCACCGTAACAAAAATGCATGCCAACGCAAGATGTTCAAATCAACTTATGATGTTTTTAATTTAGAAACGGACCATGTAACAATCAAGTTAGATAAGCTTTTCGAAGCTATTCAGTTAAAGTTAAACAAGGTGAATCAATAGTAGCTGGGAAGCTTTAGTTCTTAGGATAACAAAGTGCTCTCCCTGTGGGCATCAACAATTGATTACTGCGGAAAAAACTGTTATTTGCGACGACGTCAAATATACTCGTATTTTAGTGGAACTAAATCTGTCCAGTAGAACTAATCAACGAGCAAAAAGACATCCAAACGCCGAATTTGTTTATGTAATTATTGTTTATGTATAATATGTGTTTGCTTCAAGAGAAGATTCCGATGAACTTTGATCTCGGCAATATCTGTCACATTCATGTGCTATTAGAGATTGTTTTTTATTAAATAAGCGCCATGCGAATAATTTGGCAATAACATTTGCCGCAAAATATAAACGCAGTCGGCATGCTAAACCTATGAGAGGCAATGCGTGTTGTTTTGTCTTCGAGAAATACACTTCAGATTTAAGAAATCCAGTTATGCCTAGCGTCCAGAAAAAAGGCCTTGGCAAACAGCGTAGACCCAGATGAGACGACGCATGATGCGGAGTCTCATCAGGGTCTGCGCTGTTTGCTTAAAGGAATTTATGTAAGAAATATTCTAAATATAGAAATAAATATACTAGACATGCCTAAATTTGGAAATAAATTGATCCAATTTAGAAGGATGGGAGAGTCCACTAGGCATAAATGGGTTAACTTGCATGGCTGGGTGGCTCTTAATTCATTTCATTTGCGTCGGTCGAATTTATTAGTGAATATTCAGGTCGAATTCATAAGCGAATAATCAGATCGAATTCATTAGCGAATATTGTATTCTTATCACTAATGCTCTTAAGTTAGAACTACGTATAACATCCCAATTGTCTGAATAGGAACACTAGTCATCCTGTGCTGAAACAGATATGTGATTGGGCGTGTTTACGATGTTGCAATAACATTTTCTTTCGCTAATCTCAATTAAGTTGGCTAAAGAGGCGCAATTCTAAATTATAAACTAAACCTAGTTTTGTTATGAACCAGGCAATTATCAACGCCGAAGGTTATAGTTCACACGAATCCGGGAGCCAGCACGCATGCGGTTTGCGATGAGTTGTGGGACATAACACTTACATCAATGTAACATGAATATATTGCCCAACAGGCAGCCGACGGGGGATCTGTCGCTACCGGCGAAAAACTCTTGTTTGTCCGAAAGGGGCCATTACAATTGCATACTCACTTACTGAAATAACGCATTCGGCATTTAAATGACCTGCTAAATGTGCTTAAAGGGGCCACCCAACAGATAAAGCGTCGTATCGACGCGAAACGATATTTTGGGAAANTTAAGATAGGCGTACCTTACGTTATTAACGAACAAGGATAAGATGGAAATGTACATGCTACTATCTTCATTAAACTGCGTACTTCATTGGCTATAGATAACTGTACATGAGTTACATGTCAGTTCATTTTGAGTTTACACTGCTACAACTGATGTATACACAATGCAACTATAAATACAAGTTAACATGTGTATATGCATACACGTCCTTTTTCCTGTTCCTTATCCTCAAAAAGCAACCCCGTTGTCCGGCCCCTTACCTCAACGGAAGTGCTCTCAGTTGTCCGGACGGTTAGCAGGATATCTGAGAAGTAGATGGAACCATGAGTAAATGCAGTTTACTAGCATACTACACGTATTTTTATAAATATTTTATTAAATTTAATGAATGATATTTATGATTTTTTTCAGAGTTTCATGAATAATGGACTTAATGTGTGTGCATTTAGTTTCTTACCAAATTTGCCGATGAAGTCCGGCACAATGCTTTTCGCCTAGACTGGATTTTCGTTTAGAAGAGACTGTATTTAAACGAAAAATTCCTTAAATTCGGACAGTGTCGTAATTGATTAGCCTGTATGCGCCGGTTAATCTGGGACGACACTTTACACACATGCATTAAACAGTTTTCCCAGAATACAATGATTTCAATACAGATCTGGTCGTTTTGTTTATTAATCGCAATTACGATTCGACTTGCATGTACGATTCTAGCCGAAAAGACATTATGAAATGCACTTAGATTCAGTGAAGTATTTCTTTACATTGCGGGTCGCCGAGTGTCAACATATACGAATATGTCCTGGCAGACTCAACTAATGGATGTACGCGAATATCACATGACTAAAAGTGCGTGATATGTACTTTTGGTTATCAAATAATTAATCTGCGGATGTAATACAGCTTTTTGGATTTATGGACTCGAAACTAACAAGGAAATTCCTTCAACAAAACTGAAAATCTGTCGATCGCAAAGTAATTCCGTCTGTAACTGTCGATTAGCTAAGCTGATATCCCAACGTACAGAGTGCATAATTTTCACCATCAATCAGACTATACCTCTTAAACAACCCTTCCACAAAGAGTTCCTCTATGAGCTATGTGCGTTGCGAATCTCTGATGAATGTTGGCGGATTTTTGCCATTTCAAATATTCCCACCAGAAAGACAAAATAATGATAACCTTTGTTTGTGGTTGTCGCTGGCATATTGTTTGTTTTTTTGCGTGTTAGCGATCTTAAAATCCGCCAAAACGCCAGAAAGATGTGGAAAAAAAAATAGTCACAATACTAAATATCGTCTCAGATATAACATTTTGAGCTGCAATTCATTATCTACCGCGAGACGGAATTAAACGAATCCTTAGTTAAGTTCAGTCTCATATTTTGACGTAATTACCCAGTCCAAATAAGTTAAGTCGCAACATTTCTCTCATTGCATTTAGTCATTACGCAGAAAATGAAGAATCACATGGAAATGTTGTTCTGCAAATTCAGACACGAATACGTGACCCAGACTGAAATCTTCATCGTTCGGCAGAACCGCACAATCAAAATGCAATCTGTGACTGCTAAGCAACGATACATGATTTCTCTTTCTTTTTGATAGCATGTTTCACTCGGTATAGACTTCCATTTTCTCGGAATTTATTTCATCAAAATAACCTCATTTTTTTGTTCAATGCCTTCTGTCATTTTAATGACATTTCATATGGTTTCAATGACATTCGAAGTTTGTAGACAGAGCTAACTACGAAGAATGTTTTCTTGACATTTCATATGGTTTCAATGACATTCGAAGTTTGTAGACAGAGCTTACAACGAAGAATGTTTTATTGACATTTCATATTGTTTCAATGACATTCGAAGTTTATAGACAGAGCTAACTACGAATAATGTTTTATTGACATTTCATATGGTTTCAATGACATTCGAAGTTTGTAGACAGAGCTAACTACGAATAATGTTTTATTGACATTTCTCTAAATTTAGTAAGTTATATTGATGCGCATAAAAATCATTTGCGCCTTTTGACAAAAGTGTAAAAATCTTGTTACTAGTAAACAGTAAAAAGCATACGTTCGTTCGGCTGAAATATAAGGCGTGTTCTGAGAAAACTGGGCAACATGCATGTGCGTAAAGTGTCATCCCAGATTAGCCTGTGCAGTCCGCTCAGGCTAATCCGGGACGACTCTTTCTGCCTTAACTGTATTTTCGCTAAGAAGAGACATCATTTAAACGAAAAGTTCCATAAAAGCGGAAATTATCGTCCCAGATTAGCCTGTGCGGACTGCACAGGCTAATCTGGGATGACAATTTACGCACAAGCACTATGCCCAGTTTTCTTAGAACACGACACATATTTAAAAACCTGCCGACCAGGAGCGTGCCAAATAAAATATGACCAATCCCTCGATATAAGTTTAATTCCGTACGCAACATGGAATATGGTGAGAAGTGATTAACGAATATTTGATGACTATTCTGTTTTGTTATGCACGTTTGTACTCTTGAGATTTGAAAGAAAAAACAGTTTGTCAAACACATTTCCAAAACAGTAAACCGGACGAATTATGTACCTTTTTAGCATGCTATTGTTTAATGGATATTATTTCTTATAATACTGTCGTCAATAATCGGAGTGTGGACAAAGGGGTTGCATTTTGAGGATAAGGCACATGAAAAAGGACATTTATGCATATACACATGTAAACGTGTAGTTATAGTTGAATTATGTATACATACGTTGTAGCAGTGTAAACTAAAAATGAACTGACATGTAACGCATGTACAGTTATATGATCAATATGAACTGAATGTAACTCATGTACAAGTATATGATCAATATAAACTAACATGTAACTCATGTACAGTTAGATGATCAATATGAACTGAAATGTAACGCATGTACAGTTATATGATCAATATGAACTGACATGTAACTCATGTAAAGTTATAAGATCAATATGAACTGACATGTAACTCATACAGTTATATGATCAATATGAACTGACATGTTATTCATATACAGTTATATGATCAATATGAACTGGCATATAACACATATATTATGTATACATAAGTTGTAGCAGTGTAAACTCAAAATGAACTGAAATGTAACGCATGTACAGTTATATGATCAATATGAACTGACATGTAACTCATGTAAAGTTATAAGATCAATATGAACTGACATGTAACTCATACAGTTATATGATCAATATGAACTGACATGTTATTCATATACAGTTATATGATCAATATGAACTGGCATATAACACATATATTATGTATACATAAGTTGTAGCAGTGTAAACTCAAAATGAACTGAAATGTAACGCATGTACAGTTATATGATCAATATGAACTGACATGTAACTCATGTAAAGTTATAAGATCAATATGAACTGACATGTAACTCATACAGTTATATGATCAATATGAACTGACATGTTATTCATATACAGTTATATGATCAATATGAACTGGCATATAACACATATATTATGTATACATAAGTTGTAGCAGTGTAAACTCAAAATGAACTGAAATGTAACGCATGTACAGTTATATGATCAATATGAACTGACATGTAACTCATGTAAAGTTATAAGATCAATATGAACTGACATGTAACTCATACAGTTATACNTGTACGTGGTAAACGTGAGAAAGTGACAGCAATATAATCCAGCGACGGAATCTCTAGTGTGGGGATAATGTCGTTAATAACATCATTAAATCTATGAAACGTGAACAACTTATTTCAGTGTTCCCTAGCCAGTTCGCACAGGCTAATCAGGGACGACACTTTCATCGTAACCTGGATTTTTGATAATGAGATACTTTCTTTAAACGAACAATATCGCAAAAGCGACAAGGGTTGTCCCTGATAAGCCTGTACGGACTGCACATGCTTATCTGGCAGGACACTTTACGCACATGCATTGTCCCTGATTAGCCTGTACGGACTGCACATGCTTATCTGGGAGGACACTTTACGCACATGCATTTAACCCCCCTCTCACAGAGCGAGGCTCCTTTACATCTATACCAGGGATTTGAAAAAAAAAATGTTAGGTTGCCTTTCGAGTGTGCTTGTACATAATTATGATCGAACAACAAGTTTGTATTTCACTTTACAAGTTTTAAACCGAAGATAACTATTTTAAAAATTACCTACGGAAACATTAAAGTTAGCAACAGGTTTTAAGTAGTATCATAGCTTAAATCGCTTTTATTCGGAAAACTAAACTGAATGAACAACACTCACACAAAGAAGAACTTTATTTATTTACCGTCATACAGATTGGTATACGTGCGTATTGGTATGGCATAATACTTACAGCGTATTCAAGAATTTTAAAGCTGAATATGGTAAAGTGTAATAGTCGTATAAATATTGCTTCATGCTAGAAGAATAAAAACGATACCGCGTCAATGAAACAATTTCATTCAATGCACAATCAGGGCTTTTTGCGCTTCTTTAGCAAGGGCCTTATAAAGGCCCCTCCCCCAAGAGAGAGGCCTTTCACCAAAGAGAATTAGTTAACATGATACAATTTCTCAACAATTCAAGCTTACTTTATGAAACGTTTCCCATTTCCCAGTTATGTCGATAATCTTTTTGACAAAGTGGAAGGCCCTTTGCCCATATCAAGAAAAAAACACCGACAATAAACTCCACAATTAAGACCATTCAGTTAATGTAACTAATAAATAAAGTAAGATTGTTAAACGAATGTTAGGTACATTATGCATGCACAATGTGAAATGAAGCATCAAACGTTAACGTAACAAATAGACATGCCCATGGTTAATACATATGAGCCGCGCTCTGTGAAAAGGGGGCTTAATACATGTGCGTAAAGTGTCGTCTTAAAATACTCTCCGCCTTAACTGGATTTTTTCTAAGGAGAGACTTTCTTTAACCGAAAAATATCATTAAAGCGGAAAGTGTCGTCCCTGATAAGCCTGTGCGGACTGCATAGGCTAATCTGGGACGACACTTAACGCGCATGCATTAAACCCCATTTTCACAGAGCGAGGCTCGGATTAGTTGGCGTTTAAGAGACATGCATTTAATGTTCAATATAAAAGTGTACTTTTAAATAGGTTACGCCGTTTTTGTGTGACATTTACGCTCATGATGGGCATAGTTTAGGTGTTAAATCAGTTTTAGTACATTGAAGTAAATCTACCTTGCAATATTCAAATTGCATTTTGTTTCAGAAATAAACATTGGCTATTTAAGAAACTTATAAGCGTTACATTCCGTGATTTGAATATGAATTCTTAGTCATAACTTTTTTTAAATTCAAATGATGTTTTTAAAAAGCAAACATTTGTCTTTTGTTGGGTGACTTAAAAAATAAAATTCAGTTTGTTAAAGTTTAACTTGTGTACTCCAATGCCTTCATGTTGCCAATTCCATAGGTTATTTATTATTTTGTATTACTTGAATATAACCTTTGAACAAAATCTATTAGATTGAAAACAATCAGCAAAAGTGCAGCAACACCCCTTAAAAGCGATGTCTCAAAAGACATTTTAACACGTAATGAAGCAGACCATAATAAGTGCGGTATAGCTGAAATAACAACATATTTACATATATTATTAACAGATTACGCCTTCCGGAGATTGTCAAGTTGATATGACGCTCGCTCTGGGAAAACAGGGCTTAATGCATGTGCGTTAAGTGTTGTCCCATATAAGCCTTTGAAGCAGGCACAACTTAATCGGGACAGATTCTTTCCGCGTGTACGTTTTGTTTCGTTAAAAAAGTATTTTCTCGGCAGAAATCCAGTTAAGGCGAAAAGTGTGTCTCTGCTAAGGTTGTGCGGACAACACACGCTAATCTGGGGAGACACTTTACGCACATTAATTAAGACCTGTTTTCCGAGAGCGCGGCTCATATAATTATATGAATGATCAGCGAAAAACATTTCATTTTATTTATATTAAATCGAAATATTAATTAGTTGTTTTTGTATCTAGAAGTTTTGTGAATCAATTCTGTATAGCTTAAGTGCTCAATCGCATACTTGCATTATCCGGGCCGTGATCCGTGTTGTTATCATTTTATGTTCACGCTCGAGCTGACACAGTCTCCTGAACCGCCACACAACAATCCGGTCCGGGTCCAAGTCACACAATTTGGCCAGGACATTCAACAGGTAGATCAGTTCCATGTGTGCCATTCCTGAATAAATCGGAACTTGCTCACTGTTGCATCCACAATCCGCCAAAGTAAATGTCTTACACTAACTTTTGCCTCTTGTAAACCCTGTTCTGGTGCCATGGGGACCACATGGTCACTAAATTCTATATTGGCCCCTAATATGCCAATTGTGCCTCTTAGTCTGTTCAATAAATTCAACTCAAGCACCTCTTCCAACACCGGAACCTTTTCCGGCAACTGAACCGCTACCCTTTCCGATACCTAGGTAACCTCAGCTGCCGTAATTACCCCCAGCCTGTATTGCAAGGCCATTCACATTGGCATCGAGACGGAACATCGAGTCAAATATAATCTGCCTCATGATAACCGATGGGCGCTCAACGTTTTGGATCAGGCTGAGACGTTCTTGTTCAAAGTGCCCAGTCGCTTTGCCATTAAAACATTTTTGCCTGGCTGGAGATAGACTTATGTTGGACCTTGCCAAAAGCTGGTCAAGCTGTCCCATACAAATGTCCATTTTCTCCTCCTACCTGGCTGGAGATGAACTTCTGTTGGGCCTTGCCAAAAGATGGTCAAGCTGCCACATACATATGCCCATTTTCTCCCTGAACTTTGCTGGAGGTAGACTTCTGTTGGGCCTTGCCAAAAGCTGGTCAAGCTGTCCCATACAAATGTCTATTTTCTCCTCTAACCTGGCTGGAGATGGACTTCTGTTGGGCCTTGCCAAAAGCTGGTCAAGATGTCCCATAAAAATGTCCATTTTCTCCTCGAACCTTGCTGGAGATGGACTTCTGTTGGGCCTTTCCAAAATCTGGTCTAGCTGTCCCATACAAATGTCCATTTTCTCCTCTAACCTTTCCACCGTTCTTTCTACATCTACCACGCTATCCACAAGCTTCATTTGCGAGGCCACTTTCACCTCTTCCTGCCCTCCACCATCGGCTTTCCGTGCCAGTTTTGGTCGCTTGTACACCAAGCCATGAGTGTGGATGGCCCATTTCAAACTGTCTATAGCCTGCTCTGTGGACATAGGCTTCTGATTAATAACTCGCTCTCCAGCCTCTCTCTATTTCGCACCCATGCAGAATCTTAATATGGATTCCCGAACCGAATACTCTTCCGACAAGTTCTTAAATGCCTCGCCAGCAAGAGCCCACACCCTGTCCCCCCAGTCATCCACAGACTTTTGATGACGCGTCTACAGATAATATGATTTCCTCTTGAGGATCAAAGTATCGAAGTACTGGCGTTGTACTCACAGCATATTTTACTGCTTCATTAGACTCTTTTTGTTCTTTTTCCCAATGCCATTCTGTTTCTTTCACCAGATGTAGTCGTAATGGAGCACTTATTTGAGATAAGTTTGGAATGAACTAAGCTAAATAATTTATAAAACCCAGAAATGTCATAAGCTCCTTTGTGTTTTGGGGTTCTACCATGTCTTTTACAGCTCTAATCCTCTCAGGATCAGGTTTGAGACCTTTTCCTAATAATATATGTCCAACATAACTAATTGATGATTCTAAACAGGCATTTGTCCTTATTAAGTTTCAAGTTATGTTCATCTATGCGCTGTAATACCAAGTTAAGCCGTTTGTCATGCGCTGGTAGATCTTTTCCCAAGATTAGTATGTCGTCGACTATAGCTACAGCCCCGTCTACATTTATGTCATGTATAATCTCGTAAACAAGTCTTTGGTAGACTTCTGGTGCTGACTTTATTCCATACGGAAGTCTTGTGAAGTTATAACGTCAATATGGTGTGTTGAATGTACACAGTTTCTGACTGTCAGTATCTAAAGCACATTGCCAGAAACCAGACGTAGCATCTAGTTTCGTAAAAAAATTTGCGTGTGTAACCTGTGGAAAATCTCTTCGATTGTTTTTAATGGATGGTGCTCCCTTCTAATGGCACGGTTTAAGTCTTTGGGATCCATACACATTCGTAACTTTCCATTGGGTATGATCACGGTGACCATAGAATTTACCCAATCAGTTTGTTCTTTCTGCTGAACAATCACTCCTTGTTTTTTTCCATGGATAGTAATTTTTGTTTTACTTACTCTTTAATAGCTACCGGCACTTTTCTTGGTGGGTGGACTTTTGGTTCAACACTAGGATCAACTGTTATGTGATGTTTTTCTGGCAAATATCCCAAACCTTCAAATATTTTTGGAAAATTATGTTCTATGTCCTTTGGTATCGATTTCTTCTGATCTATTGTTTTGATCCGGTGCACAAGATTCAATTCAACACATGTCTCTGCTCCCGGTATTGTTTCAGCATTTTTCATGTGTACCACTTGAAATTTTACATTGTGCTGTTCATGTTTTACTTTTACAGGTAATGTTACCTGCCAGATAGTTTTTAAAATGTGTCCACTGTAGGATTTCAGCACGGTTTTGTTGACTTTCAATTTGTACCCAAGGCCTACTTTGTTAAATGTTTCTTCTGAAATAACGTTACACTTGGCCCCTGTATCTAGTTGTAATTTTATTGGTTTCGTGTTTATCTCTGCATCAACCAGCCAATCTGAATTCATGGAGTTTATATTGTAAGTCTCTCCACTTAGCTCGATTAACATACCGACATACATTGCATCTGAATCTGAATCGGAAGATTGTGATGTATAATGTAGCTGATGAACACCTTTCTCGTATTTCTTCTTATTTGGTTGTTCATAAATTTTACTTCTACATTTCCAAGCATAATGATCCATCTTACCACATTTGTTGCATTTCTGACCAATTGCTGTGCAATTTTTATTTGAAGAATGACCCTGTGATTTTCCAAATCTAGTGCACTCTTTGTTTTTTTCATATTTATCATGTTTTTTATATTTGTCATGTGTTTCATATTTTGGTTTAAACTTCACCCTTTTTTTCCGAAATGGCATTCATTGATCCTGCTGCTTTGACGCACTTTGCATTGTCTGTGATTGTGTCTTCGCTATTTCATAGGATCTGACAATATCAACCGTCTTAGTAAGAGTTAAATCGGAGCCAACACAAATTAACTTTTCTCTGGCTTTGTTGCTCTTGACCCCAAAAACGATGCGGTCCCTAACCATTTTCTCCGGATAAGGATATGCACAGTCCCTAACCAATGTATGCAAATCGGCGACGAACTGGTCGAATGTCTCGTCTGCTTGCACTCGACTCTGAAACTTGTATCTATTGAATACAATATGCGTTCGTGGTTTCACGTGTGCCTCAAATCTTTCAAAGTACGTTTTAAATTTCTTCTTCTCATCGGCGGTCAGTGTCCAAGTTTCATATATTGTTCTGCACTTGTCCCCCACCCATATCATTAGGTAAGCACATTTTTCCTCCTCTTCTTTAATCTTGAGAGGGCTATCAAAGACAAAATTTGCGTGGGTGACAAACCTCTTCTATGCCGTTTCAAGGTCGGAAGACTCCAAGTTCATTATGGGCGCAGAACAGCTCAATCCCTCCATTGTGGACTACGGATTCGTTTTATTTCTGACACCATGTAATATCATCATAACGAACATGCTCGATTCCATTTGATGACGTTTAATCAATCGGCGTTACTAAACGCTTGAATACGTACATACTTTACATGAGCTTCTCAAAGACCTCGACTTAGAAAGCAGACTGGCTAAAACTATATCGAATAGAGGTATGCATATTATTGTTAACATCGTCTATATAAATATACGACAAACATCATTTAAATACTTAAATATGAAGTACGTGTTTTGGAAGAATTCAATGGAGTAAAAAATATGTGCAGTTTTTCATGGAGATCAATAAATAGGCTTACCGTTTCTGTAACAAGTTACCTGTACGTTGATGGAATAAAAATGTTTTCGGTTGACGTACGCTGCTTCGTCAGCCTGTCCGGGTGATTGAAGACGGATGTGGGTTCCGTCTATACAACACTTGACGGAAGGAGATCCCCGAACCCGGAAGAAGTCATTAGTAGTCGCTCGTCGTCGGACTTCGTCGCTGGTTGAAAACGGTCCTTCAGTCCGAAAATAGCGTCAACGACAGCGGTAATAACTCAAGAAACAGTAGCTATGTCGACGCCGAAGCCGGCGCCACGCCGATAACCTGAAGAAAATTACCAGTAGCCAAGAACCGTAGAGTAATAAGTAACTGCTGTCGCGTTGACATAGACCTGTTTCGTCGCGTATGTCGTCGTAAAATAGGATCCAAGAGGTCGACAGGCCTGTCTAAGCTCTGGGTAGAAAACCTATACCTTCGGCGCAGTTCGTCGTCATCAAGTCCATTCGTTTGCAAGTCAATTCGTTGCAATCGTCGTTGTTGTCTGTGTCTAAAATAAAGTACGTCCGCCATGTTGGTCAGTTGTGCGTGTGGTTGCCAGTGTCTAACCAGTTCATAGAGGTGTGTTAAAAATCACCGCGGTAATAGGGCGGTAACTGGGAAAGTCGTTTTTTATACAAACCGCCGAGACGCGATAACCACAGCGGTTACTGCGATCTTGCGGTTACCTTGTGGTTAAATTGTTAATACAATCGGCTGCATGAAGTAACGGGTTCGAACCTCACTGTGAGAGCGTCCTTTATCTCCCCCTAAACACTCAGTACTGGTGCTATAAAGAAAACGGATTCGAGAGTCTTTCAAATAATGCTAAGGATTTTGATGTAATACATTTTCGTTTATTGAAATCGGAAAAATTATAAGGCGTCTGTAGCTTTTTAATAGAAATAAAGCACATTTGTCAATGGCCGAAACACCGTTTATATAAGCATTCAAATACACAACCTGTGTGATCAATTGTTAGAGCGTTTGAATTTGCTTTTTGAGCTTCCAGATTCGAACCCAATCCTAGGACGGGCATATTTTAATTTTTGTTATTTTTCTTATAATTATTATCTAAAAAACAACAACAAATATTACAGTTCTGGCAGTAAATGTTTGTATTGACATTTTTCAAATAACGAAAATCTTGAAAAAGTCCCTTTAAAACATTTTGAAATAGTTTAACAAAATGCTTGCCATTGAGCCTACACAAGAGCTGAACGGCGTGTGGGTTAATATTACCACCACTGTATGCGGTTGTCTTCTATCAAATGATCCGCACTTAAGATTAATACGGCGATGGGGAATGTTTACATCTTCTTTACGGGACTAAGTACAGGTAAGACAGTACTCTAAGTATAACTAATGCTAAGACTATTATTCAATAATAGCGTTATGCGCATGTACAATTCTATTGAATAAGTTTTGCAGCTTTATGGACATTTAAAAATGTGTACGTGCTGTAAATTGAATTTCAATTAATCTTGATCGAAACAAGAATATTATGAGTTGCAGTATACTGTTAATATAAATATCCTTAATATTGTTAATGTGACAAAAAATGAAAAGGGTATGCAGATTAGTTAAAAAACGTAATTTAAATTAAATTAGTTTATATGGGAATGGTTTAAACGTACCATCCAGATACCAGATACAAGTTGCAACATTAATATATTCTGAAGACAATAAGACATAAATTCTAAACATAACGGCTAATTCGTGTTTTCTTTGGTTACATTTTTTTTATCCAATGTTAATTTATGTATAACATCTTATATTGCCTAAATTTAGCAATTTTACTATTATCAGTGATTTTTCTAGTTTTGACAAATACGAAGTTTCGCAATTTTAATGCGCCTGATGCAAACATGCACTTAACATTAAACAAAGGCCGGTGATTTTGTGGGGATTTCCTCATAGAAGTTTTTTGTTTTATCTGTAGACGAATGATATAATATCACGTATTATGGAGTAAATCACCGGAACTTGCGCAACGCCCCTCAATATTATGTAACATATCGCGCCACTATTGGGATCCCGGGAATAAAAACCCATTTTGTGTTACTAAGTATATTGGTATGAAATATATATTTGGTAGTGATCGGGTTCCAGTCCCTGACCTTTGATAGTAGTACAAGCTGTGGAAGGGTATACCCGGACAAAATTGGAACAGAT
>VMBQ01001337.1:0-19233 GCA_007657795.1 Dreissena rostriformis
ATGGGGTCTCCAGTTTCGAACAATTACTAAATGACATTCGCCAGTGGGTTCATTAATCAATTTCGGATTAATTGAATTTCCTTGTTTTTCGCATATTAATACGATTATTGTTTTTTATCTTTACTAAAGTAATATGCATAATAAAATGTTTCATAATAATATTGTTTAATTATTTATTTAAAAACATTTAAAGAAAATCTTATGTTAATACATGTTTTGCATAGAGACCCAGCTTAATTATCAGGTTCCTATTGCATTTGTATACCATCAGTATATAAATGCCTACGCATTATGAGAAAATTGACTATATACGAACTTATTAAGTTATCTGCTTTTGGTGAAAGCTCTTTAAATCAGAAAGTCAATATTGAATGTTGTACAGAATACGAATACGACCAGCTGAATGTTCCGCCTGTATAAATCATTCTAAATGTGCTAACTTTGCGATTTGTATACAGCCTACAATTCAATAGAACTAACTTTAGGAGAATAGCATCACCACGAATAATATTATTTTAGCGTTAATGGAAATGTCAACCAACTCAAGTTAAATTAAAATATAATATTTTGACAAAAAATGATAGTAAAACGAATGTGGTTGTTTTTATCAGCAATTCCAAACGTTAAATTTCACTAAAAATTTTAAATTACCTTTGCTCAACGATTCTAGACGTGTCGTTATTAGAAACTGTATGAAATTGACAACGCATTTTAATATATATTCAACGTTATTTTTCTAACAAAGACATAATTTACACGTTCTCTCTTCCTGAATTTATGTGTTCGAAATATTTAAGACAGTATGGTAGGCAGTATTATATAATTTTTAATTACTTCAAGCAAATGAGTACATACTGTCCCCGAAGGGTGGGTCATATAGCTGTGAAGGGATGGCATTATTAAAGAATGAATAACTATCCTGGTCGTAATTATGCATTTTTATTTAGGTCAACGTACTAAATAGTAAGTACGTTCATTGTTATGTTTTGCTTTTGCCTGGACTGTTTTGCTAATTATTTATTTTGGTTTCAATCTATGTCATAAAAGAAATTGGATGATTGTAAAAACTTCTCAAACTTTCAAATTTGTAATCAACACAAAATGATTCAAATTCAATATAAAATATATGGCTTCTTGTCCTAGTTGTGAGTCTCATTGAACGCTTTTAAATCAGATTCCTTATTTGTATTGAACACATGCTCACAGTATTTCGATACTATACACAAAACACAAATGCAATGTGTTTTAAATTTAATTAATAAAACACAATTTCTATAAAGCATTAACTTCAAATGACATATTATAACGTTAACAACGAATGTCAATATCTGTTTTGTTTCATCATGTGTCTTTCTCAAAACTAAGATTTATATAGAAAGAAAACATTATTGCCTTGAATTCAAGTTCAATTTCTGATTTACTTAAAATAAGTGAAGGTCCGAGACAACTGCTCATTTACTTTTACTAAAAAAAACACAATAGTTTCATGCGTGTATTAAATGCTGCTTTGAATAATACAACACGCTATTTTCACGCGTGAAAACACTTCATGCAGTATCTGGGGTTTTAAATGTCCACTAGTAGGTTTCAACGGAGCCACAAAAAAATTATGTGAGCTGATTTCCGCACTGCTGACAATAAAATGCAACAAAATTGCCCGCTTACGCGATGAAAATAAGTTGTGTTTGTATGCCCTGTACATTTGTCAAATACTCTCTATCGCGATAACGAATGTTGCCGGACTGCTTAGTTTTGGTTCCCAAAGTTAAGCATCAAAACATTTTAAAATGTACGATTGATATCATCCCGAAGCAATTTTACGTTAACAATACTTTTTTTGTTTTAGACGTTAAACACGATAACCATTAACGTTTTAATAAAGGTGTTGTCCTCCTCGTGATTTGATCCCATTGGTAAAAACATCGTGAATAAATGGACACCGGATACATGGATGACCAATCAAAGAAGTACAACGCAATGCGCCTTCCTTGAGCGACAATTTTAAATTATGAAGTGCAATATGATGTCAATAAAGTCATCGAGGAATAGTATACCCATGTCAGTTGCAATGACTGGCACATAATGTGCATCTACATAAATACTATAAATAAACAATAAATTGAACACGGCATATTTAATGCAATGCACACGGGCGAGTCATAGTAGACCGTTAGAAGTTCATCATAATATTAAAGGAGAAAGCTTGTTTTATTTCAAATCAGATATCTCATCTACGCAATATTATATATTAAACATTTAACACTAGCTTATATCCAAAGTGGATATTCTAAAATCATACAAACCATATTGTATTATATTTAAAATGTATAAATGTAAATCTTATCACGCAACTTAAAGTGTCGGTGCCACGAAAAAACACTTATAATAAAACTAGACCAAAATAGACTCCATTTTTCTAATATATTTACACGTGCACTTTTCTGGATACTAGTATCAAATACTATACAAATAAAGGCAAAATGAATAAAATAAAGTCATTAATGTTAAGTGGAGACAAAATATGATTAAATGGATTAATTGGATGAAATAAACCAGATTATTCTGACACCATTTGATTGGGTACATTGAATTCAAAAGAATGTATTGATGACAAAGGTCAAAGTGCTTAGACGCAATCACTAACTTTTGTGTTTATGTGTAGTGATCGTCGTTTTCAACAGGATGTCATTCATATCTCGGCTAGTAGATAATTTAATCACACACTCCATATGTTTGCTGCGTATCCAGGGCTTAGTGCACACACGCATGCCAGTAACTGACAGCATGACTTGTTAACTATGTATTTAACACAAATGAGCACTTGATTAAGTTTGTATCTAAAACTAAAACAACGCGGATGCTTTATATAAATCATATTATAATTGAAAAAAGAAATGTTCTTGTGTCTACAGTAGCATTCACACATGTTCTTTGTTTAATAAAAGCATCCAATCCAGTAGTTATCTCCATAACAGTATTTTGTATAATTTTATTTGAAGGTAGATGAAGAAAAGTATTGATCATTGTCATTAAGTATACACACACTTTGCGAAATAGACCTCCACTCATCCTTTTGGAATTACGCAATGGTATTATTGTTATCAGGTAAGGTATTTGGATAAAAATAAAACGTTACATTTCTATTTGCTAAATAGCCTCAAACGTTGACAATTATATCATTTTCTCATTGAATATAGACAGGACTCTAGTGGTGTGAATGTTTCCATTAACTGAAGGATCTCTCTTCTTCTCTCTTAAGAGGTGGTTTGTACTGGGCCGAATTGATTTATCCGCAATGACCTTTGTGCCTTAATTTCTCTGATTACTACTACGATCAAAATCCATTAATTTCTTGAGTTGATGCGTCCATCTCAACAATATAATATCGAGCAGGTAGGTATAGTTACTGTATTAATACATCGTAGGTAAATGTTACAGTCATCGAAAGAAAAAATATTAATCAACTCATGCATTGAATTTCGTACACAAAATACACTTTGATTTAAGGCACAGAGCGCGTTGAGTTTTGTTTTAATCGCTTTTGCCGTTTAGCCTTCAATTATATAAATAAATAGCGGAAAACTTAGCACCACTGATAAGACGTCCGCAGACGATACTTATTGATAAAATATCAACATTTCATATGTTTGTCTGTTCTTGACACTCAAAGAAATCAAGTTGATTGTCTTAACTAATCAACCCACGCTTATATGCTCATATTCAACCATTCCCTTTGAACCAATATCAACTTTGTATACAATCTTAAGTAATACCATACTGTTCTTCAAGAAAATGCATAAGACAATAAAATACAGAACATAGAGAGTCAAAAAGGCTTTAAACATAATTTCCGCTTAAAGTCGAGATTGAAGTAACCGCGAAACATAAATGTTCTACGAATCATTTTCGAACCTTTCCAAGAATAGAGGATATTCTTCAAAAAAAATATTCCTGGAATTAGTTGGTAAATACAGACTCTGTTCCGATTTGCACTGACCTAATTAAACATACGTACACATAAATTGGACACATTGACGCTGGTATATTCTAAAGCGAGCCGTGTGATCTAGATTGAAAAGACAATTTTGGATGATGTGCCTACCACATTACATCTATACTTACGTAGAACATGTCATCGGCAGCAGCTTTCGTGGAATGATACAACAGTGTCATGCTGACATTAAAGTATGTAGTATTTTGACACACCACATATGCGTGCTGATATCCAATTAAGGAAATGGGCCAGTGAGTGTCGGTATACCTAAAATAATCACTGTTATTAACACATGTTCGTTTATAATTGAAAGAAGCTGGCATTGAAAATATGACCCAATGTGCTTTAAATAAAGTTCTAACATCTTGCTTTTCTTTCTCAAGACAAACACTTGATTTTACTTACCCGAGCACGACTATTGCGTTAACTTGCCCAGCATTTTAATCTCGACAATATCTAGACAAACATTTAAGACGGGTAAGAAAGGAGTCAAAGTTTAATCTAAGGAAGGAAATAATGAACATAGTGTGCGTCTAATGTGTGACCTAGGGGCGATGGATCTTAGTCGGGTTTCATCCCCACTCTGAAGCGTTCTTTAGATACAAAGTACTTAGGCAAATGTAGACGATATCGATCCCGTTGCCTGGGACGAATTCGTCTCAGGCAACGGGATCGATATCGTCTACATTTGCCTAAGGATTCGATGTAATTGCTCTTTAATAGATAGGTTTCAACTCATCAAATATGCAACAAGCTGGGCTCCAAAAGTGACCTAATTCGACATGTAACTTTTACCATGGAAAACATAGATAAGAGCCATTTTATGGAATATTCGCTTAAAATGAAAAATGTGTGGCAGCATAATTGCGACATTCGTTTCTTAAATAAATTAAACATGATGTTAATTGCAACTGCACAATAATTTCAAGTGCTTCATCTTTGGTTTTTAGGTTTGATGAACGAAACATTAGAAACAAGATGTGTTTGTGAAACACTATGTCTCCTTTTGAGCGATTTTGACCCATATATTTGAGCTTTCACTTTGAAGGATGACCTTGACCTTGATCTTTCACCAATGTGCAACTCCATGAGATACACATGCATGCCAAATATCAATTTGCTATCTTCAATATTGCACAAGTTATGGTCAATGGTAATGTTTGAGCAAACAAACAAACCAACAAACAAACCAACAGACAGGGTAAAAACAATATGTCCCCCAGTATAGAATGGGGGACATAACAAGCCATTTCTTCTCAATTCGTATAGAAGAAGACATCAGAGGTTAACAGATAAATCAGTAATTCAAAATTCTAGCATGATACGCATAAATGTTTTCTTTATACAACAATCACACTAACTGTTGTTTATCTACACCGAACATGACGCGAAACATGTTCAGATAAAATGTGTTCACATGTTCAAATTAATTATTAATTGTAAAATGGTCTGGTGATGAAAATCATCCATACATTAACTCCGGAATGGGATGGACTAGATTTTGTGAAAACTGACTAATATTTGTGTTCAAACCAAGTTAAGGTATTGAAATTAACTATCATTCACACATAAAAAGGAGCGGCGTTGTTTGTAACAACGAATTATGAATACTATACAACACCCTCGATAATCAATGTAGATGCATTAGATCTATTTGCATTCCCAGATTGTCCATGACGGAACTGTTCAAATTTTTGCCTAGTTTCCCGGGTCAGTGACCACCTGGAATGCGACTTGTGATCCAACCAATCCTCCTTAATAAGCAGTTGTCCCTTTCTGAAAGTAAAAGCAATATCCGTCTTATACAAATAGAACTGGGTCTCGTTCAGAGTGCAATCATGTCAATCTTTGCCAAGTTTCCACGCAAAAGACATGCGATTACGCGGCAGCGATATATCAACGTCATTCTAAGGTTCAAGGATATGCAATTGTGGCCTCAAAAAGGAACAATTTATACGTGTGTGATCGTAAATAAGACAACGTGATGATTCTATAATCAAGGTTGAGAGTAGTGGTAATAGCCATGCCAATTCTATAGTTTGAAGTTAAAGTACGGCTCAACATGATTGTGTAAAAGAAAAGGATTGAGATGTAAAGGGCCGATTCAGCATGATTGGACAATACGACATTTCGGGGAAGCGATCGTTCTTGGGGCAATTTTTATCGGTTTGAAACTAGTTAGCATTGATCCAAACATATTCTACAATACATTTACACAACAATAGAATGATTTTCTTTCGCTTAACGCATATTTATAACAGTGCAATATCATTATATACATAAAGTATAGTTTTATAATATTTTGTATATTTATTTGCGGAAAAGTGTTTACATAGTCTGAAAACCGACAGCCAAATGTGTACAATCACCTACAATTGTCAAACTCTCTCTTCGTGACAAAATATTGGTTGGTGGCAGATGGCCTTGTATCTACAGATCGAATGCAATTTAAATAGCACGTCTACGAACGTCTTAAAGTGGTGCGTTAGTCGAGTGGTAACACTCTGGTCTACCATTCCAGAGGTTCGCGGTTCAATTCCTGGCCGGGGCACTGGCAATTTTAGAAATGCTTCAAGTGTTTCCCACCCAACTAGAGATGTACTGGTATGAAACCCAGGTAATTCTCGCGTGTATCGGTGCTATACACTGAGCACGTAAAAGAACCAAGGGATCTATTCGCAAAGAAGTAGGATATCGCACCCGAATTCCTTGTATCTCAATACTGTCTCTTCTGCATGCTGTGTCTTCAGCAAAACCAAAGGACCCCATTGGAAATAAGTGCTTGCACTTTCATGGGTAATCCTTGACTTCAAGGTCAAAAGAAATACATACATACACGCAAAACGAAAATAAGTGGTGCTTCTGTATGTCCTGTTTGTCAAATACTCACACTCGTGACAATGAATGATTTAATTGTACCTCAATACTTGGTAATTAGTTTCAAATGTCAAGGATTGCCAATTGACATAATGCGATTTACAGCAATATTGAATTGCTTTAAACACTTACATCGATTGCACCAATAACAATTTGATGTGTTTATCATACAAAAAACGCATTTATCACGTGTTCCTGTAGCGAAGAGCTAGGGCAGAAGATGTTCTCCATAGAGGTTAGCTGACCCAAATAACTAATGTAGAGGTCTAAAACACTTGCACTGCATGCTCGTGGAAAAAAACACATTATGTTAAATTGGAATTGACAATTTACGCAATTTTATTTATAAACCGTCCAATATTGAATGTGTTAAACTGAATGATTTATGTTGTTCATTTAATGCTACTCATTTGTTAAAACGGATCGTTGTATGTTAATTGTATATGATATATATTCTTATCATACACATGTACATTTTTTGGCACGAAATGGCCATGTTGATGTTGAACGCCATCCTTAAAAGTGTATGTTAATGTTCGTGTTTGTGTTCATGAGTCAGACGCATAGGTGATTTGTACATCTGATCGTGCAAATGTCTGCTGAAAACATACATGGGATAACTGAGCATTACCTTCTCCGAAGTTAATCTGAGGACGAACGAACCATTGATGTTTTTCGAAAAATGATCAAATAAGAAACAACACAATAACAAATGGACATAATGTCCCGTTTGGGAGTCATCGCATGTTGAGTTACATTTTGTGTTGCCCAGTCCAATAATACAATCAGAAACTGAGTGTGTTTGTACATATTGATTCTTTCCTTATATCTAAACATATTGAATCCATTCTCATCGTTTGTGAATAATAATGTTTCTCATCGTTTGTGAATAAGAATGTATACTTAATGTTGTGTGCGCTATATACATAAAACCCGTTTTGTAATATATCATTTGTTTTAGAATTGATTATTACATTTCACAGTTGATAGCATATAAAATAATATTAGATTTAAAGGTGTAGATTATTGTAAATATCTAGACAGAATTTGCATATTACATTAAACTATGCTCGTAGCCAATACTTAATTTCTTAAAACAGGTAAAGCCCTTAATATAATCTTTTCTTGTTTACTTGTACATACAAAATGGCATTATAGTCAATATTATATTAAAACTAAAAATCAAATGACTTTGACTGAAAATACGTGTTTACTGTGGCGTCATTTGATAGAGTACTGGAAAGATTTTTTTATGAAATCATACGTGGTCGAATATATACAAAGTACGTATTCACTTGCAACAACGGGAGAGAAACATGTTTATACCATGCGCGGTCCTTTATTTATGGCAAGGAACACTTTTCCAAACATGTAGGAAAAAAACAAATGTAGTAGAAAACACACGCAAGTACACAACAAACACACACACACATGAATAAAACTTGAGTCACCGCCTTGCAACGGTCAATGCAAAGGATTGCGGATTTAAACCGGTTTGAAGGAGCTCCAAATTTTTCACTTTACCCAGAATTATACATAAAACATTTTAATTATAAATAACAATTACATCATATCTTCACGATGCAATTGAATATCAATACACAAGAATATATTTTTATTAAATAACCGTTTTGGGTAACCTTTTAATTACTTAATGGTTGTATACAGACCAATGCACCAGAACCGTAAATTTCTGAGACACGATGAAATCAAACCAAAACGAGTATCAACTTCATCTCGTCCTTAATACAAAAAAGAGATGTTTAAGAGACATTGCATCATATAGTTTAACATTCAGATCATCGCCATTAAGAAGTCATTAAGAAGCCCCAAAAGGGCTGCTGAAGGCCAAATTACAATGCTTGAGTGTGTATGCCCTATTTAGCTACATAAAATAGTACACGTTAACTTGTTTCAAATTAATAACATTCTTGCAGACAACTACAATACAAATATTATGATTTAACAAAAACAAGATAATCATCATCTAAAAAGCATTTACAACGGAAATATCCGCACAAGATGACCTACATGCGTCAGTATAAAGAGTAAATATTAACTTGTGCGCATATCAGCAAAGAGAATTTGACGCCACATAGAAACTTACACAATGCTTTTTTGTAGAAAAAAATATCCATACAAGACTGACTGATCTGAAAAAGTACCGGTATTGAATTGTTTTATAAGATTAGAAAACATATGATCCGATTCAATCACATTTCTGTGAAAAAAGCTATTGTTGGAAATCGCGTAATGTTATTTGGTCAGCCCGCAAATTGTTGGGATGATTATAAAACGTGGTATTGCTAGTTGTAACGATAGACAGGACATGTTAAGAGCTAGACCTTAAAGTTAAAAATCATTCCATATTTACTAAGATCGACATTTTATTCTAACGGATCAAATGGTTTCTTGACTTTGGTTTTTCTGTCTGGAGGGTCGTTTTGTACATTGCAGATTTGATTTGTACGCGTTTTGTAACAACAAATACAATTTCGATCGGAATAATCCTCGAGCAAACTTTTCTATCTCAGCAATATTTGTCGTGCATGCATTTGACTTGTGATTATATAGAGCGATGGCTTATATTCACACACACATTCACCTCATATATTGAGAATAAAGAAATACAGACATTGACAGAAGAATAATTTGTGTTTGCAACTATACCGCAGTTATGAAAATTTCTTATAGGGTTTATAAATCATTCTTAACACAATGCTCTTACATTTGTGATTAGTAAAACAACATAAATTGAATATTATAACCTTACAGGAATAGTTCTTTTCAGAAATTGTAAATGTGTCATCCATTTTAAATTGACAATGTGCAATGTCAGTTGTTAAACTGAACAAGAGATTTCCAATAATGCACAGCTTGCCAATTCATATTATATTATTATATATAGGTTATAGAATTAGAAAACAATTAAGATATGAATTGTGCAAAATCATACCACCGTTTGCAATATGATTGAAGTTGATTTCTCAATCGTGATTCATGAGATGAGATGATTATATGACAGAACTAAAGGAGGGGCGTATTTTTTGGTCTGAATTCGTTCAATAGTGTTATACTGATCGATTAACTTTATTGTGGACACATTCTTCGTTTGTATTGCTTTGGTCTGAAAGTATTGCTACACCTATATATTGTCGGGGATATATGTTTAAAAAATATTATGATTATAAATAATCGTTTTATTTGACATAATGCTAAGACATCTTACAAATGTAACATACACAATTCAATTATTCGCCTAATGCATTATACATGTTTGGCTACTCATTAACAATCAGTCTGAGAAATGTTTTTTTTTAAATGAACACATATTACGTGAATTGCTATATGACTGTAGATATAGCAGAATTGTAATGTGCTGATGTTATTTAATTGTTGACAAACAGTGTTTGATATTATTAACGTCAATTTACAAATGATTACGTCAACGATGATTGCAACGTCAGTCGTTTTCTTCATTTTTTTTATTTATCATAACATTAAGAAGGGTTTATATTAATGAAAAGTCGTAACAAACCATGCATTGGCTTCAAAAACTAATAAACATAAAGAACACAAACAAGAGCTTGGTATAGAATATAAACTTTATTTCAAAACGTATGTTTTCATGTGTGTAACCTTTATGCTAGTTTAAACAAACTAATACACTATAAGCACGTTTCAAAACACTTCATGTATTATCTAGTTTTGCTTTAAATGTCATATATTACGTATTTCTTTGTTTTACTTGAGACACACATTTACTCTGTGAGCCATTCGTCGCACTGCTATAAATCGAATACACATATAATATAATCAGCGCGCCTTCCCACAATCTCGATGATGAATGTTTTAATTATAATCATTGGTTCCAAATGTTAAGCATTAGTAATTGACAAATGAGAATTTGCTTCGAAATTTGATTGCATAATCTGTCAAATCAATTACTATCGTCGTTAAGTTATTATACACTAACACTAATTTATATCGTATTGACTTTCAAGACGCCAGCCTTTTATTATTTAATATATTTATTTTCTTCCTCGTGAATTGCTGTAAAAAAAACCCAATGCAAATAAAGGAAAAATGGATGTCAATTAAGTCGCTTATTGATGGTAAGTGAAATATAGCATGAGCAAATGGCTTTGATCAAATTAACTCGCCATTTGATAGATTAGTCTTGAGTCAGGTAATAGATTTGGTTTCAGGTGACAAATAAATAGTTCAAGTATAAGGTGTATATGGTCGAAGTGATTTGATACCGTCAATTGTTAGATATTATTTACAATGATCCGATCCAATCAACTTTTTTTTGAAAATCACATATAAAATAATATTTGTTCTACTTCACAAAATGTATAATATTTGCGTTATGTTATTACAAAATTGCTCAATGTTGTTTTAGTCAGCCAGCAACGTGCTCGGATAAACAAAACGCTCATATGCTAGTTGTAACGATATACAAGGATTGTTAAGCCCCTCTTAAACGTTGACATTCAGTATAGATTTGCTATAAAGTTCGATTTTTTTCTGATGGTTTAAATGGTTTAATTGACTGGGTGATCTTCGTCTAGAGAGTCGTTTAATCCTTAGCCAAGTTAAGTCTCTGAGCAAAAATGAACCACGCTCTGCGAAAACGGGGCTTAATGCATTTGTCCATGATATGGCATTTAATCTTATTGCGATTCGTATAATCTTCGAACATAATCTCGGCAATATTCATTGCGCAATAGGTAAGGGCGGTTATGGTTATACATTTAAAGTTAAATAAAGTTATTAAAAGAAG
Source organism: Dreissena rostriformis (assembly GCA_007657795.1). Lineage (NCBI taxonomy): Eukaryota > Metazoa > Mollusca > Bivalvia > Myida > Dreissenidae > Dreissena > Dreissena rostriformis. The sequence continues at coordinate 11,658 of VMBQ01001337.1, forward strand.
GGCATAATTTCAAAACCTCAAAACCTACAATTAGGAACACAATTAGACAGGCATTGACAGATTGAACTATTAATTGTAAGGTTGAAACTATACCGGTTACAAATGTTCTTCATGGGAAAAATAAATAATTCTAGATCAAATGTGCTTACTTTGCGATAGTTATGCAGCGTACAACTAAACAGAACAAACTTGTAGAAAATAACATCACCACGAATACTATTTTAAAGTTGATAAAACTGTCAGCCATCTACAGATTAATTACACTACAATGTTCATACCAAACATAGACAAGTAAAACTGAATTGTGATTGTGTCAGCCATTCCAAATTTACGAATTTGAATAAGATTTAGTTTAACTACGTTTGCGCAACTGTTCTATACATATATTGTTATTGGAATTTTATTAAATTGAGATCAAATTAAATTATATATTGAGCAAAAGCATTACATCAAATAAGATATTATTTAATTTTGTTTTCTAACATAGAGTTAAAAACATTGTATTAATGTTGTCTTCGATCTATGTTAGCGCTATATAAGGACTAGGATGGATTAAAAATGATGCCACTACTTACAAATTTGTAAACAAACACGATATGATTCGAATGCACTATAAATATATGGCCTCTTGTCAGATTTTTGAGTCCCATTTAATGCTACCACACATGAATGAAAATCAGATTCCTTATTTCACTCAACGCATACAAATGGTATTTCAAAATGATTTAAGAAATATCACAACTGTAATCTGCTTTATTTTTTATAAAAATAAGTAAAACTCCAGAAGCTCCAGAAGCTCCAGCAGTATTGCATTCCTATTATACAACATCTTCGTGGTCCTGTATTTATGGCAAGTGACCAATTGCCAAAACAGTACAGTACGGCACAATACGAAACAACATACACACATATTAGAATAAAGCTGGGGTCACCGCATTGGAACGGTCAATGCTAAGCACGGAGGGTTTAAACCGGTTTTAGAACGCTCAACCTCACACGTGGCCCAGCAATATTCATGATAGATATAAGTGTAAATAAAGTTAACATCATAGCATTGCAACTCAAATTAAACAGTTATTAAAGGAAATTAACACACATTCAATTTCATTACCGTTTAATTACTCAATGGTAGGAAGGAGACCAGAGCAGAATAGTTACAACTTTTTGAGGCACGATGAAATGAAATTACGGACAAGGATCAACTACATCCCTTCTTTTTACAAAAAGATTTCAGAATATAGCATCATATAGGTAATATCTCAGATCATCATCGTGCAAATACAAGAAGAAGCAGCGTTATTGGTTGTAACAGATCCATATTGCATTGCCTGGTTGTGTATGTGACTGTAATATACTATGAAAATAAATGCAAATGAAAATGAATGTAATGCCTAAAAAGAATAACCGTACAGACTGAGGCGATACTTTATCAAAACGAAAATTATAATAGCAATGATCAAACGCTGCGTGAGCTATTCACGCGTATATACTTTAAAATAAATAAAACAGAGGTTAAAAATAAATCTATCGAGAAACGTCCATGAGAGTTTTTTTTTTAAAGTTTAACGATATAAACCCCAAGACCTATGCACGTAGCAAAAATCAGTTAAAGTAATAATCCTTTTTATTATATATATATTATAAGCGTAAAATGACGAATGAATACGCTTATTTCATCGTGTGTTTCTCTGTATCTCAAACTAAAAATTTAGATGAACAAAACAAATGGTGAATTTAATTCAATTGCTCATTAACTTAAAAGAGAACAGTCCATAGACACATGCTTATTTACTTTAATTCAAAAAGGATGTTTTCATGTGTGTATAATACGCTATCAATGGTGTCGCTAAAATGCTGGTTTAAATAATATAGCAAGCTATGTTCACGTTTCAGAATACCTAATGCAGTATCTGGTGATTTAAATGCCGTATATTATTTTTTTTTTCAGGTGACCATGGAGACACAAATAAATTTCGTGAGCGCTGGTAAATATTGCATGCAACTAAATATTTCGCTTACGCGAAAGTAAAGAAGTTGTGTTTTTTCCCCTGTACATTTGTCAAATACTCATCATCGCGATAACGAATATTGACTCATTAATTGGTATTGGTTCCCAATGCTAAGCATCAACACACCTTAAAAGTGAATATTTATATCATCGAAAAACAATGTTAAGTAAAGACTTTTATTTTTCCGTTTCAACACGACCTCCATTTACGATTTAATATATAGTTTCCTCCTCGTAATTTGAATTCAGTGGTGATAATAACGTGACTAAATGGACGGCGAATTTATATGGATCGACAATCAAAGTAGTACAACGCAATGCGCCTTTTTTGAACGACCATTTTGAATGATCACGTGCAAGCTGATGTCAATTGAGTCATCGGATAATGTCATACCCGTATCATTTTCAAATGACTGGCACTTACTATGCATCTACATGAGCACTAAATATAAATTATAAATTGAACACAATATGTTCTTGGTCGCCTCGCACGGGAGCGAGGACTGCAAATGCACACGGGTGAGCCATAGTAGACAATTAGTAGTTCATCAGATATATCATCTACGCCATATCTTACATTCAACATTTAAAAATAGCTTATATCAAATGTGGAAATTAGACAATAACACGTAAAACACTTATAGAAAAACTAGAAACAACCAAACAAACACATGTATTCCTTTTCGCTCATATATGCAGCAGTAAAAATAATTGGATATAAGTACCAAATACTATACAAATAAAAGCAATATGAATGACACTTCAGTCACTTATTAATGTTAAGTGGAGATCTAAAATGATCAAATGGCTTAATTGGATGTGATAAACTAGATTATTCTGATACCATTTGACTGAGTTCTTGGAAGTCGGAAGAATGAATTGATGACATTTGACCAGTTAGAGTTATATGTTCATAAGGTCAAAGTGCTTAGGGACCATCACTATTTGTTTTCTCTTTTTGAAGTTGTTGTCGTTTTTAACAGGAGTTTAGTAATATTACGGCGGGTAGATCACACATTCATTGGGTTCGCTTGGAGCCAGTGTTAAGTAAACAAACGTATCTTAGTACCTGACAACTGCACTTCCTGAATATTATTTATAAAGCCCAAATGAGCACTTGATTAAATTTGTGTTGAAATATGATTAAACAGTGTATGCTTTGCATAAGTCATATTAAAAAAGCAACCAATCCAGTAGTATTTTCCATAATGGTACTTTTGTATAATTTTAGATAAAGGTAGATGAAGCTAAGTATTGGCCATTGCCATTTATGGTGAAACTCTTTGCGAAATGGTAATCCATATATCATTTTCTTTTGGAATAACGCAATAACCACGTAATTTATTCTGATGACGTGGTATTGTTAGCTGCAAAAATATCCACAAAAGTTGACAATAATTCCAGGGTCTCTCTGAAGATCGACCTGGCTCTAATGCTTTTAATTTGTCCATTTACTGAAGGATCTCCCTCAATCACTCTTGAGAGGTGTTTTGTTCTGGGCCAAATTGATCGATCCGCAATGACTTGTGTGCGGTAATTACAGAAAAATCATGCAAATAATAAGTATTGTTTTTAATAACTATTAATATGTATCCATTTATATAATTGCAATTATTTTCAATATCAATAACAAACGATAGTTTTGATGTATGAGTCTTCGTCGTAGCAATATATATTATTCATAAGTACGTCTTCTCAGTGGTTGCGCGCCGCATTATCAACGCGTGAGCTTCTTTAATCAAATGGCCGCATTAAACAACAATGTGATTACCATTTACCGTTATAATCCGAAATCAGATTATTTCGTAAAAGTTTATTAAACTATTTTTCGCTATTCGTTGCATGCAGTAAATATATCTACACCCTATCAGTGGTATGATTATCAACATGTAGGGAAAGCTACGAAGATGTACGGACAGGTGGAAGCTCTACAGAAGACCACCCATTTCATCCTTTTCTCCGGACTCCAAGTGAAGCGGAAATCGAGAAGAAGGAAAGAAGTGTATATATTGAAGTTAAAGTAAAGTAATTAAACAGTTAATAAATGGTATCTGATGTTTTTACGCCCAACGATACGGTATCATGGAATTGCGATGATCTAAAAGTTTACCTACACAATGTAAAGTGTTCAACATTTCACTCCATACAAGGTTTCTTGAGTTGTATTATGTCTTTGTTCAAGCACAATTAATAAAAAACGACATGTTCCTGATGTGTGTTTTAGTTTTATTTCGCTGTGCCTCAGACATTTTTTTATTATTTTCCCTGGTTTGCAACCACCTATAAAATAGTTAATTTGAAATTAGATTGTAGAATATTCTATTTAATGTCAGGAAATTAAAAATGGCAATGTCATTTCCATAAAGTTATTATTTATTTACATAATTACAGTTGAATTTCCAATATCAATAACAAATGACAGTTTTGATCAATGCATCTGCGTTGAAGCCATATATATTATTCATACGTATGTCTGCTAAGTTGGTGCGCGTCGCATTATTAACGTGTGAGCTGCTTTAATCAAATGGCCGCATAAAACTACAATGTAAATACCATTTGCCGTTGTAATCTGAAATCAGATTATTTCTGAAAATTATATTACCATATTTATAGCGATTCGTTGCACGTGCGAAGTTCGCATGCAGTAAAGAACTGATTTTTAATTAAGTGATATGTGTGGCAATGGATATTGTATTTATAAATACAATATGATACATACCCGAAATTTTTTACAATTGTTTGAACAATAACAAAGATCAACATGATGTGATTGTATACTGTTATAAAGTTATTGTTCTCTTCCAAAATAGGTTTAGTCTTCCGGAAATTAAATTTAACGTTTTGTGAAACCAAAGTTCTTCCGGTTCGTAAGGTTAATACGTCCAAGGAACACGTCAATCAAATTTCGCGTTGATTTCTATTTCATGACCCCTAAAATGCCAACTATCGAAGATTAAACAGAACACTTTCGAGGCATTACAGGTCGACCGAGTTAACACACGTCCATTACATTTCATTATTTTCTAGAGAGTTAATCACACGGTTATAATAGGACATAATAATACTAATAGAACATGATCTGGTCACTATGTGACTCTAAGGCGTATTATGAAAATGAAGTACACTTTCGATTTATAGACATGTTTTTTTTAAGACCATTTAATCAACCATTTGAAGCTTTATGTACAACTAAATGTCTTTTTTTCTTAATCTTCCAGTCAAGTTCTCACATATATATTAAACCTAATGTGAAACATTCGTTAAGTATAATCGAATGGTTATCATCTTATTTAAGTGTCTACCAACACAAATTAGCATATTGTGTCCTTAACAGCTCAGTAACAGAGACTTAAAATACGAGTGTAAATCTATATGTATGCAATAAACGGTAAATGATTCGTGCATATTGCCAATGTGCTTCGAACAGATGGACACATGTTATGCCCAATTGTACTGTCCGTGATTCATAGAACACAAGTACATGATATTTCAATAAATGTAAGAAAACAGTAACGACACATAATGTATTGGTTTTCTAGATACATGTTCGCATATCGGCGTAGCCGAACATGTTGTCAAAAGTTGTTAAAATATTGTTGTTGTTTTTTGTACTTTTATTACTATATGTCATACCTTACGACTTTCTACTGTTTTCGGATGTAACCTTAACTGCTCTTGCATGTTCGATCCCATTAGAGGCCGATTCCCTTTAATGAATTTTGTTTTTATTTACAATTAAAGGTTGAATGCATCGTTGTTGGAAAGCCAACCCCTATGATCTTTAAAGCGTGCCCTAAATTGCCCCACTCACAGTAAACGGTGACTATAATTGTGCAATAGCATGGTTAATGTGTTTTACATTTGCGTTATGATCGACTATTAAGGAAAACACTGTGGCGTGCGTACAACACATTGTAACTAGTTCATGTTGTTAGTTTGATGGGCAGGAAAACCGGCTTCCTGTTGATTCAAACATTGAATAATTGATTAACCTGGAACTGTAGTTCGTAACCTTGGGCTTTCATATACTAGGGATATACATGTTCACATGCCTTATGTTTCACCACACGAGTTTATGATATGAACGTGCATATGCCTTACTATTAACTAATATCAACATTTTAACTTTCTTAACTTCCTGTTCAGCAGGACTCACACTAAACCATCGACCTAATATTGTTTAGTAACCTCAGTGAAAATTATGCATCAAATTAAAAAATTAATCAAATACAATAGATATTTGAACTAACATTTAAATGAATAAGTATTATTGCATAAACTATATCTATAATGCCCTCTGGTGGGGTGCAGAAACTTGGCAAAAGGAGGGCTAGACACGGGATAAATCGTGTATTAACAAGGCGATTCACGTGCCGTTCAAGACCTGTTATGTTTTTTTTTCATATCCATTAACTGGTTCACGCGCCGTTACTTCCCTTAGTAATGACTTATTCTGACGATATGTTTATCCTTCAAGACCAGTAAATTCCAAAATAATTCCTCATTTATTACTTTGCATGGCTACATTTCAAATTTGCATTAATCCACTGTTTAAACACATTTTAAATCGAAAACTGCCTATCCTAAGGTAAAGCCTCGTCATTTCTGATCATGACCGAGTGAGGCATATTTAAAACACAACCTTGAACTCTATGACGTCATATGAAATGATCGAATTATTTTGTCGATGTCGAATGAACAAGACATATTGTTTTCAATGTTATTTTAATTTATTTTGGTATGTGTGATTTGTTTATGCAATAATAGCGAAAATACACATTTTCTCGAACATGATCATCTGCGGGTGCTCTCAAAATCCGTTCCTGCTCTCGTGCTGTGCACTCGGGAAGGAACGGATTTTTCAAGCGCCCGCAGATGATCATGCCCTCGAAAACGTGTATTAGGGCTATAATGGTAAACGGTTGTATTTTATGTGTTATGAGTGATATAATATTATTCAATACATACAGCCATATGGCATACGCCAATGCCTACGTTAAGAAAATATATGCAGCAAGTGTAAGCCTTCGGTCAGCTATGAGTTATGACCTATATTATTGAAATGTACAAGTGTTCTGGTCGTTAGCCACTATGGGGTCTCTACTTTCGAACAATTACTTATTGACATTATCCAGTTATTCAATTTATAATAAATTTTATTTCCTTGTTCTTCGCATGTTAATATGATTATTGTCGTTATATCAATACTTTATGAACTATGCATAATAAAATGTTTCATAATAATATTGTTTTATTATTTCATTTAAGGTCACATTTAAAGAAAATCTCATGTTAATGATGTTTCCGATATTTGTTAAGATAATTAACTGAATTAACAGGTTTTTTATTTGTCTTTTATTATTTTGAAAAGGAAAATAAGGATTGTACTACTGTACACATTGGTTCGTTTTTTAGTGGCTTATCTCCCTTGTATAACACGCTCGGACGCTCCGACGTCAGATCATTGCACATCCGCAATTACAATATCTGATTAGTGACGTGACAATTGTTGTGTATCTATACTTCCAGACGAATAATTCTTTTTTTTTTTTTTTGTTTGGAAATTTT
>VMBQ01001337.1:24102-101896 GCA_007657795.1 Dreissena rostriformis
AATGTAAGCGAAATCAACCTCCGCGCAGTGATTTGACGGGAACCAGCATAGCTGGATCAAATCCCTGCCATCATACACAACCACGTGATGATAGCTGAGCCACGTGATACAATAATTGCGTCTTACAGTATCGACGGCATAGATGAAAAAGAATGTGCCGGAGAATTGTTTCCTTTGTGGAAACAAGAGTTTAAGTTTAAATATATATATATATAATGATCTAAAATCCCTGCCGTTATAACCAACTCAGTCATAATAGCCGAGTCACGTGGTACAATAAGGGCGTCTTACAGTATCAACGGTTATTTTTAAATTTGTAAACAGTAAGTTTTACCTTTTTAATTTAAGTAATTTATTTTTTTATTACGAACCTAAACTTATACACTATTTTCAAAATATAAAAGAAAACGATATTCCTTTTCATTATATAATACTTAATAATAAAAAAATAACATCCTACCGAATCTGGTAGGATTTTCTTGTGATGGCAGAGGTTGTATGTGAGAGCATGGAACGACAACTCTGCGTGGAGATTGGACCGAGTGAGGCATATTTAAAACACAACTTTGAATTGTATGAGGTCATATGAAATAATCGAATTATTTTGTCGATGTCGAATGAACAAGACATATTGTTTTCAATGTTATTTTAATTTATTTTGGTATGTGTGATTTGTTTATGCAATAATATCGAAAATACACATTTTCTCGAACATGATCATCTGCGGGTGCTCTCAAAAGCCATTCCTGCTCTCGTGCTGTGCACTCGGGAAGGAACGGATTTTTCGAGCGCCCGCAAATGATCATGCCCTCGAAAACGTGTATTATCGCTATAATGGTAAACGGTTGTATTTTATGTGTTATGAGGGATTTAATATTATTCAATACATACAGCCATATGGCATACGCCAATGCCTACGTTAAGAAACATATATGCAGCAAGTGTAAGCCTTCGGTCATCTATGAGTTATGCCCTATATTATTGAAATGTACAAGTCTTCTGGTCGTTAGCCACTATGGGGTCTCCACTTTCGAACAATTACTAATTGACATTATCCAGTTAATCAATTTATAATAAATTTTATTTCCTTGTTCTTCGCATGCTTATATGAGTATTGTCGTTATATCAATACTTTATGAACTATGAAATAAAATGTTTCATAATAATATTGTTTTATTATTTCAGTTAAGGTCACATTTAAAGAAAATCTCATGTTAATGATGTTTCCGATATTTGTTTAGATAATTAACTGAATTAACAGGTTTTTGATATGTCTTTAATTTTTTTGAAAAGGAAAATTAGGATTGAACTACTGTACACATTGGTTCGTTTTGTAAGTGGCTTATCTCCCTTGTATAACACACGCTTGGACGCTGCGACGTCAGATCATTGAACATCCGCAATTACAATATCTGATTAGTGACGTGACAATTGTTGTGTGTCTATTCTTCCAGACGAATAATTCTTTGTTGTTTTTTTGTGTGTGGAAATTTTCATGTTTTACAATTTAAAGAATTGATGAAAGTGACGTCCAATCGGAACGGGGGTATTCCATCTAAACATTCGTTAATCCCCTAACGCGATGAGCGCATATCTGGCACGTGTAATGATTTATAATAATGACCAAATGTCACTTAATTAAAACTAAGATTTAAAGTCTCATTCACACATCATTTTCTATAACGTCGGGCGAAAATGAAAGCATTTTTGAATACGAAATACGATTTATAAGTGTTAAAATCGGAAGAATTGCTGCTATTCTGATGTGTCTGTGTGTTTGTGTGTGTGTGTTATGGTTGTCACTTTGATTCTAGCAACTAATAAATATAATTCGTCTTCAATATTCTAAACATACCATTTTCGAGATCAGCTACGTTGTTTAACTGTGTTAGCTACTTTAACCTATGTACTAACTTGCTTAATGGTTGTGTTGAGAGTTTACACGTGCTTATACACTTAGTGTGTGATAATTAACACTGTTTCAGGTTGTTACATATTAACAGACTAGTAGGTAAATGGAGGGTAGCCTTTGTTTGGCACTTACGGTTGTATACTCGTTTCGCTATTTTACCAAGTAATAATAAGACGATTGTTGAAATTCTATTTCAGCTAAGCCAGAATATGTTTATATTTATATGTCATTTGCCATGTTCCAATCTCTCAGACGAGCACCTCAGATCGCATATTGAGAAATTATACGATTTCAGGCATATTTACTCCGATTATGGTATACCGCTTTACATGGGTGATTTTAATTTTGGTTTGGAGGCATGCGGGAATAATCCTATAAATGCACTGCTCTTTAACCTTTAACCTTGAGAGATTCTGCCTCGTGCATCTGTGAATAGTGGTTGAATTTATACATTCGAAGTAAAATACAATAGTTTAAAGAATGGACTAATTTTACAACATCATTAGCTTAACTTAGGAAAACAAACACACAGGCATTAATAAACACACTATTATTAGTGTTAGCAACACATTTATCTCATGGGAGAAATAAATAATTCTAAATGCAATGTATTAACTTTGCGATTGTTATACAGCGTACAATTCAATAGAACAAGAAGCATATCGCCACAAATATTATTTTAGCGTTGGTGGTACTGTCAACCATATCGAATATACAAAATAATGTTTATACTAAACATATGCAATAAAAATGAATGGTTATTGTGTCAGCCATTTCAGAACTAAAATTTCACAATGATATTTCAATTACGGTTGCTCAACGATTCTTGACATATCTTTTTTAGGATTTTAGAAATCTTATGAAATTTACAATCGGTATAAATATATATTGAGCAAAAGCATTTTTTTTTCTAACAAGGGGTTAATGTACATATTTTTCCTACCTTATTGTATGTGTTCGAGATATGTAAGAGTGTATGGTAGGCAGTATAAATTCTTTGTGAATACTTCAAGAATGTGAGTACATACTGTACCCGGAGGGTCATATAGCTGGGAAGTGATGGTATTACTAACGATTGTGCGACTTTCGTGGTCGTAATTATGTGCATTTTTATTTAGGGCAACGTACTTACGTTCTTTGTTCTGTATTGTTTTTCCTTGCGCTTTGCTAATCATGTATGTTGTCTTCGATCTCTGTCATATAATAAATCGGATGGCTTTAAATACTGCTCCTGCTTACAAATCTGTGATCAACGCGAAAATATTCAATTTCAATATAAAATATATGGCTTCTGATCAGATTAGTGAGTCTCATTTAACTCTATACAATCGGATTCCTTATTGTCATTGAACGCAAGCCCACAATATTTCGATACGATTATACAAATAGCACAAATGTATTGCGTTTCATATTTAATGAATTGAAAACAATTTCTAGGTATCATTAACGTCAAATGACAAATTAATACGTCAACAGCGATTGTCAATATCGTTGTTTGTTTCATCATGTGTTTCTCTTTATCTCAACACTAAGATTTATAATGAAAAAAGAAAAACAATCGTGCATTTGATTCAATTTTAATCGAATAATTCACGAAGCTTTTTGCACGTTTCAGAAAACTTTATGCTGTATCTGAGGATTTAAATGTCGTATAGTAGGTGTCCACGGAGCCACAAATAAATTATGTGAGTTGATTAACGCACTGCTGACAATCGAATGCAACTGAATTGCTCGCATACGCAAAGAAAATAAGTTGTGTTTGTCTGTCCTGTACATTTGTCAAATACTCATCATCGCGATACCGAATATTGCCGCATTGCTTGGTATTAGTTACCAATGTTTAGCATTAACACAAATTAAAAGGGAAGATTTATATCATTCTGAATCAATTAAAACAAATGTTATAAGAATTTTACAGGACGACCATGAACGATTTAATAAATGTGTTTTCAATCACGTGATTTAAATCCATTTGTGAAAAAACGTGAATAAATGGACAGCGCATAGATACATGAATCGCCAATCAAAGTTGTACAACGCAATGCGCCTTTCTCGAGCGACCATGTTTAATAATCACGTGCAAGATGATGTCAATTGAGTCGTCGGGTACTGGTATACCCGTGTCAGTTTCTAATGACAGGCAAATAATGTGCATCTTCATGAACAATACGAATACCACTAAATTGAACACGACATATAGTTGGTCTCCTCACACGGAAATGAGAAGTCCAATGCACACGGCAAGTCACAGAAGACCGTTAGAAGTTCATCAGACTATTAAAGGAAATTCAGCTTATTCATTTCAAATCAGATATCTCATCGACGCAATATTATGTACTCAACATTTAACACTAGCTGGTATCCCATTTGGACATTCTAAAATAATGCAAACCACATTGTATTATATTTATGTAAATCTTATCATGCAACTTAAAATGTATGCGCCACGAAAAACCCTAATAAACTAGAAAAAAGGAATCTTTTTTTCTCATATTAACACGTTCAATCAATTGGATATTAGTACCAAACACTAAACAAATAAAGGCAAAATGAATGGCAATCCAGTCAATTAATGTTAACTGAGACCTAATATGATCAAATGGCTTAATTGGATGAACTATACCAGATTATTCTGACACCATTTGATTGATTACTTGGACGTCAAAAGATGGTATTAATGATATCTGATAAGTTCACGTTAAATGTCCATATGGTGCTTAGGATTCAACACTAACATGTGTTTGTATGTGTAGCGTCCGTTGTTTAACAACATTATTTTATCCATTTCACGACTGGTAGATCATCCAATCACACAATCCATGGGTTTGCTTGGTAACTAGGGCTTAGTGCACATACGTATGCCAGTAACTGAAAACTGCTATTCTAAAAAGTGGATACTTTACTTAAATCATTAAAAGTGTTAACAAAAGAAATGCTCTTGTGTCTACAGGAGGAATCACACATGTTCTTTGTTGTTTTTTTTTCACCACCAATCCAGTAGTATTCTCCATAATATTATTTTTGTATAATTTTAGTTAAAGTGTGATTAAGCATTGACCGTTGTAATAAATGGTAAAACTCCTTGCGAACTTGCAATCCACACATCATTTTGTTATTGAATTACGCAATTGTATTATTGGAATCACGAAACGTATTCATATAACAAGAACACGTTGCATTTCTAGTTGCAAAATAGCATCAAACGTGTATAATTATTCTAGGTTCTCAGTGATAGAAGATAGACAGGGCTCGAAGGGTTTGAATCTTTCATTAACTGAAGGATCTTTCTTCCTCTATCTTGAGAGGTGTTTTGTACTGCGCCGAATTTATTCATCCGCAATGATCTTTGTGCGTTAGTTTCTCTGATAACAACCACGATCAAGATACGAAAAGTTCTCGAGTTGATGGTTTATGGTTTATGGGTTGGTTAATTCAAGATACATTAGACATTACAGTCCATGAGTACACAAGTATGTTGAATATATTTATACAAACAAAATGAATGCAAGTGGTCAACAATAGATACTTGTTCATGACATGATATATCATACACAAACTATATTTAGTTCTATACATATATTGTTAAAGGATACATGTATTTCAACATAATGTTAACATAAAGCATTATTGACAGCGAGTAGTCAACTTTTCTGACATGGATATTACTCAAAATAATATTTATAGACATTTCTTTGAATAAATGCTTTGTGAACATAAATTGCTAAATTTCTGTTAATTGTTTGGTTATCAGATTGCATTAACTCTTAAAATTTTGGAATATTTGGTCTTATCCAGTAATATTGCTTTATGTATTTTTTTCTAATATCATTGTATAAGGAACATTCAAACAAAAAATGAAATTCATCCTCCAAGACATTGCAATTTTGACATTTTCTTTCCTGGTATGGTAGAGACTCTGGTTTATGCCATCTGCCTGACTCTATTTCCAATCTTTGTGAAGATACTCTTAGTCGGCACCGATTAAACCTAAACATATCAATAGTAACATCATTTAAATAAGACTGAAATTTAAATTTCCAAAAAAGATTATAACTTACTGTTCTTGATGAATTACTCAATTCAGACATCCAATTTTGTATAAAAGCATCATTTAATCTAGATTTGACAAGAGATAAAAAGCACTTATCATCACCTACTCCTTGGTTTATCCATGCATAATGTAATCCCAAGGACTGCAACAAGTAACAAACAGATTTAGCCCATGTGTGTATATTTGGTTTACTTATCAAAGTGTTACACATATGTCAATATATGCACTTAACATATTAATGGTCTTCTAAATGGGTAACTTTAAGCCAATATCTTATTACATTAACTGCACGTCTCACAATTAAGGGATGTTCTAGCAAGTTCTCCATACACAAAATTATGTTAGAGTTTGAATTTTCACACCTAATATTTGTTAACAGAAACTTAAATGTACTATCTCAAGTGCCATAAATTCATTTAAGCACCATATTTCTGAGCCATACTTTAAAATTGGTAAAACAAGTTGATCAAATAACTGTAATTTGGTCTGAATATTGAGTGAAGGGAAATTAAGTAAATATGAATTTAATTTAAAAACCGCTTTTGAAGCTTGTCCAACAAGAGTTTCAAAGGTACTTGCAAATGATCCTCCCGTGGTAAATACAATTCCTAAATATGTAAAAGATTTGACAATTTCTATAACCTCGCCTTTATATACAAATTTCACATTTCTCCTTAATTGTCCCCCTTTTTTAAAAATCATAACTTTAGTTTTATTTGAATTTACACATAGTTTCCTCCTATCACAGTATTCTTCCAACAAGCACAAACCTTTAATAAGTTCTTCTTCTGATTCAGCCATAATAACAATATCATCTGCATATAGTAACAGAAATAATTTCAACATTCCAATAGCAATTCCATTAAAACCATTTAACATATAATGTTCCTCAATGTCATTTAAATAAATAGAAAAAAGGAACGGTGATAATGATTCACCCTGTCTCACTCTTAATAAACAAGAGAAGTCTTCATTAATTATTCTTATACCTAATTTGATTCTTGATTTCACATTTACATACATAGATTTAATAATATTTATCATTTTTCCTCGAACTCCTTGTTTCAAACGTTTATACCAGATAATATCTCGAACCAAATAATCGAACGCTTTAGTGAAATCCACAAAAACAGCATACAATCTCTTATTTTCATTTAGCAGGTAATTAATAACACAATGTAATACAAAAATATTATCAATAGTACCCATGTTTTGTCTAAAACCTGCCTATGATTCTATATAAACATTATAGTTTTCTGCCCAATTATTCAGTCTATTGTTAATGACTTTAGTAAATAATTTCCCAAATGTACTAAATAATGTAACCCCCCCTGTAATCGTTAACATCATTCTAACTTCCCTTTTTATATAATGGAACAATAAAACCCTCACTCCACATTTCAGGGAAATGTCCATTTTCAAACAGCTTATTAAATAAAATACACACAACTTTTAAAAAGCTACAACTGTGAAGCCCAAATTTTAAAAAATTCATTGAGTAGATAATCAGTGCCACTTGATTTTCCATTGTGTATTTGTTTACAGGCATTCATAACTTCCTGGTCAGAAAATGGTACATTTAATTCATCAAACATGGTATTCAGTTCACCATTCAAGTATCTGTCTTCAAAATATAAAATATCTTCATCGGGTTGGTAAAATGAAGAATTTGGGTCATTTATTGATTTAAAATAGTTAAAAAAATCTTCACTTTTTATGTTGTGTTTATTATCTCTAACACTATTATTTCTTAACGTTTTCCAATATAATTTTGCATAACTTAGTCTTGCATTTCTAGTTTCAGTGCCTGATTTTTGTCATAAATATTTTTCTTTTTTCTTATTGTACTTTTATAAAAACTTCTTGATTCCACCGTATTTTTTTCTATTTTCATTTGTAGGAAAGTTTCTGTATGCATTCAGGGTTTTATAATAACTCTGTTTTAAAAAATTACATTCATCGTCAAATTATGCTGCATTCTTTTTGTTTTCAAAAACATGTTTTGTCATTACAATTCCTTTTAAATAATGGTGAGCTTATATTTTCAATAACTTCACAGAACGAGCTTAAACAGTTATCTAAATCACCATTATTTTTTAGACTGTTCAATATTAATAAAAAGTGTATCAAATGTATTTCTCATACTGTCACTATTTATTGCATTAATATAATCATTTTTCTTTTCATCCTCCCATTTATACAAATATGGTAATTGTTTATCATCAATTTTAAATGTGTTATTTGAACGTCTATCTCAACAATATAATATCGAGCCTGTAGGTAGAGTAACTGTGTTAATACACGTCAGGTAAGAGTAACAGGAATTGAAAGGACAACTATTAATCAACTCATGCATTGACTAAATAATACAAAATACACTTTGATTCAAGGTACGAGCTAATTTGATATTTGTTTTTAAGACTATCGCCATATACAGATCAATAATAAAAATAAAATAGAGGGAAACTTAACAAAAAGGTTTTGACGCTAAAATGTCGAAAATAATATATCAAAATTTCAAATATTTGTTTCAAGTCTTTTGTGTTTGAAATTTAAAAAATAATAAAGTTGATTGTCTGAAAAAATCGTGACACAGTTTACGAAGCAGATTAGTCATTGCATACTGAAGTGTATTAAATGTACATTGTTATGTTGAATAAATTAAAACAACGTGTATATGATCAAACTACTGTCCTTTGTCTTTGAAACAATATCAACTTGGTATAACAATTTCAGTTGCATAATATTGTTCTTCAAGTTAATGCATAAGATAACTAAATACAGAAAAAAGTGAGTCAATAAATAAGGCTTTCAACAAACTTTCCGCTTAAAGTTGAGATAGAAGTAACCCTAAAAATAACCTTTCTTAGAACCTTTTTGGAACCTTTCCATGAATATTCTCCAAAAATTACTTTCCTAGAAATCGTTGTTCATGTAACTATCAGCTTTGTTTAATTCTATAAGCACACCACATGTGCGTGTTGATATCCAAATTAAGGAAATGTGACATTGAGTGTCGGTATATCTAAAATAAAAAAAAAAATAACAACACAGGTTACGTTTTTAATTTATAGCGAGTGTCTTAAATTGGGAAAATATGTTGGCATGGCAAATTTGACCCAATGTGCTATAAATAAAGTTCTAACATCTCGCTTTTGTTTTTCATTTAAAAAACTGGATTTTAATTACCATAGCACGAATCTTGCGTAAACTTGCCCATCATGTTTATCTTGACAGCATCTAGGCAAACATTTAATATGGGTAAGAATGATTTCAAAGTTCAATGTTAGAAATAAAATAATGAACAAAGAGTGTGTCTCATGTGTGGCCTCGGTGCGATGAAACTAAGTCGGGTTCGATGGCCACTCAGAAATGACCCGAAGATTTCATCGAAATATACCAAGTGCTAGATCGATCTTAAAGTGACAGTTCGCGCAATAGATCGTTCTTTTGCATATAAATCATATAGCGAGAAATTAACTTTACATAAATTCATTGAAATATATTTTTTATCGAGGTTGATATCGAAAACTTGTTCAAAATCGGTTTTGAATCGATAAAATAATATATATTATTATTATTATACCGGATTGATATAGCGCCCTTTTCATACAAGAGTGCACGTTC
The DNA here is from genome assembly GCA_007657795.1 of Dreissena rostriformis. Lineage (NCBI taxonomy): Eukaryota > Metazoa > Mollusca > Bivalvia > Myida > Dreissenidae > Dreissena > Dreissena rostriformis. The sequence goes on from VMBQ01001337.1 coordinate 33,693, forward strand.
AAAGGCGCTTTACATAAGAACATTTGACGTATCGCAGATACGAATACATTTTGCAACACAGTTTCAAAAGAAATCGATCAAAGCTACTCAATTATACTATAAGACTACTCTATTATACTTATACTATAAGTACTACGTAAAAAACATGCACAGTAACCCTAGATTAGAAAGATCAACAAGACACTATAAAACTACCCTATGTGTATAGCTATAAGACAATTATTGACACAATAAAATCTAAAACTTAAACTATAAGTACTACGTAAAAACAAGAACAAAAACAAATTATACCATAACCACGAGTCCACAAACCCCCAAAGGAATAATTATGCTTCCTTTAAAAGGGTGCATTCAAGTTCATGCTGATTTAGACAAGGGTAACGTCGGGATACCATTACCACGAGTCCACAAACCCCCAAAGGAATAATTATGCTTCCTTTAAAATGGTACATTCAAGTTCATGCTGATTGAGACAAGGGTTAAGTCAGGATACCATTACCACGAATCCACAAACCCCCAAAGAAATAAATATGCTTTCTTTAAAAGGGTTAATTCAAGTTCATGATGATTGAGATTTTATATAATGAATTGAATAAACCACTGCTTATGTTGCATAAGATTGGAGGGAGAGGTGAGTTTTCAGTGCCTTTTTGAAGGAATTCAGTGTTAGAGAACCACGAACGTTTGATGGAAGTGAGTTCCAGAGTTTGGGAGCAGCGTACATATAAATGATCATAAATACATGCAATAGGCGAAAATGATTGCAGCGTCGCGAGTTATGCCAAATATATCTATATTTAGCTTTTGCTAAACATTATAAGCATATGGAAGATAAATACATAGATTTAGCAAAAACGTACCGTTACAACTCAGTTTCCGTCTGTAACAGATGTATTCGCATTTGTTCTGACCTTCTCCCCGCTTAATTCCACGTATCCGCAATTTTGTTTGTAAAGGTTTGAATTAACGTGTCGAATCATGGATATTAATTAGGTCGTTTTCGTACTTTACCGTACTCGACTCCAAAATAAAAATTGCTATATTGTTTGTTTTCAACCGATTTCAACCAGATTAACAGTGATAACCTCAATAAGAACACGTTTTCTTACGATTCTGCCCATATATATATCCACGAACTGACACTTTAAATAAGTAGGTTTAAACTTACCAAAGGTGAAACTAGTTGGGACCAAAAATAGCCTTGTCGTCATGTCACTTTAACCAAGAAAAGACAGATTACAACCATTTTATGGAATATACGCTAAAATGCAACACTTGTGGCAATAATAACTATGCATTGCATAGATCCTGTGTTTGAGAAATTAAAAAAATAAGTTGAACATTTAAACACTGTGTAAATTGCATCTGTAAAATAATGTCCAATGCATAATCGTTTGTAGGTTTGATGATCAAAATATTAGCAAAAGCCATTTCGTCTTAATTCGTATAGAAGAAGACATTAGAGGTTAACGTATAAATAAGTAATTTAAAATTCTAGTTGCTAAACATTATATATCATTTTTATTTAATTACACGGAAGATTACGCGAAATATGTTCAAATCAAATTAGTGCACATGTTCAAATTAATTTGTAATTGTAGAATGGTCTGGTCATAAAAATCATCAATATATGTTAACTCCGTAATGGGATGGGCTAGATCTAGGGAACACCTACTAATACTTGGGTTCAAACCAAGTGAGAGTATACAAATAAAACTACCATTGGTACATATAAATGATCAGGGGTGTGTGTAACACCGAATTATGACTTATAAACAGCACCCTCGATATTCAATGCATATGTATTTTATATATTTGCATCCCCAGCTTTTCCGTAAGGGTACTGTTCACATTGTTTCCTTCTTTCACGGCTCAGTGACCACCTGGAATGTGACTTACACAAAGCACGTGGTCATGGACCTAAGTTCCCAAATCACCTTGTTGCGATCCAACCAATCCTTCTAAATTAGCAGTTGTCCCTCTCTGAAAGTGACAGCAATACCGTTCTAATGCAAATAGAACTGCGTCTCGTTCCGAGTGCTATCATGTCAATCTTTGCCAACTTTCCATGCAAAAGACATGCCATTTCTCCGCAGCGACTTATCAACGTCTTTCTAAGATTCAAGGATATGCTATTGTGCCCTCAAAAAAGGGCACACTTAATACGTATGTGTTTTTTCAATATGACAATGAATATTTCTAGAATCATTGTTAAAACTGATCAAAAGCCATGTCAATTTAATATTTTGATGTTTCAGTAACGTTGAACATGGTTGTGTAAAAGAAAGGATTGAGATATAAAGGGCCGATTCAGCATGATGGGACAATACGACATATCGGGGAAGCGATCGTTCTTGGGGACATTATGAACGGTTTGGAATAAGTAAGCATTGATCCAACCATGTTCTACAAAATAATTTACGCAACAATGGGACGATTTTCTTTCACTTTACGCATATGTATAACAGTTCAATATCAATATATACGTTAAGTATAGTTTAATAATACTTTGTATAGTTATTTATAGAACAGTTTTTACATAGTCTGAAAACCAACAGCCAAATGTGTATAAGCACTTAGCATCCTTTCTGTCTTCGTGACACAATATTGATTGGTGCTGATAGAAATCGGATGCAATTTAAATAGCACGTCTTCGCAAAAAGAAATAAGTTGTACTGCGGTGTGTCCTATTTTTTTAATATCCACACTTATGACATTGAATGCTTTAAGTTTTCTTCAATACTAAGTTAGTTATTGGTTTCAAATATCAAGCATTACCAATGGACATAAGGCGATTTACAACGATATTTAATTGCTTGAAACACTAACAATGATAACACCAATCACAATTACATTTGTTTATCATACAAACAACGCATATGTTACATGTTCCTGTAGAAATGAGCTAGGGGAGAAGATGTTCGTCAAAGAGGATAGAGGCCACATATTTTGCATATAACTAATGTAGAGGTCTAGAACACTTACACTGCGTGCTGCTTGATAACACACATTACGTTTAATAGGGATTAACAACATACGCAATTTTATTAAGAAATCGTCTAATATTGAATATGTTTTATTTATTAATTTATCTAGTTCATTAAATGCTACTAATGTATTAATACAAATGTGTTCATGTAAAGTTAATATAACACATGCTTATCATATACAGATTAAGACACAATATGGCCATGTTGATGATTTCACCAACGCTCGCCTCTTACTAAACTGGCCATTTGAAACAAAGCAGGGACGTTCGTATTTCTATTTTCATAAAATCAATATGACAAAGATTGAGGGAGTAGTGTTTCAAAAGCTCTATTACTCAAACAAACGCCATCCTTAAACGTGTATAGTAATGTTCATTTTCGTGTTCGTGCGTCAGGTGCATCGGTGATTTGTACATCTGATTTGCAAATGTCTGCTTCTAACATTCATCGGCTTCTGGAGCAGTAACTTTCACGCTGTAACTCTGATAACGAAATAATCACTGTCGATGGTTTTAGCAATAATGATCACATACAAAACAATACAATAGCAAATGATCGGAATGTTACGTCCGGGAGATATATCCTGTTGAGCTACCTTTTGCGTTGCCCAGTCCAATCAATAACGGAATGCGTTCGTACACATTTATTCATTCCTCAAATCTAAATATATTGAATAAATTATCATCATATGTGATTTTGGATATATTCTTAAATGTTTTGTGCTCTTTATCCATACACGCCGTTTTGTAATGCATCATATGTTAAAATGCGACTAAACGCTATATGTCATAATACTAAGATCTTATCCCATACTGAATTTCTTAACACAGGTAAATTTAATAAGATAATGTTATCGTGTAAAAAGTCATAGAATAACATTATAGTTAAAATTATATTAAAATTAAAGATATGTTTCTCTCAAACATATGATGATACACATATGATGTATTGTTCGCTTTGTATTGCTCGTTGTAATTGAAATTGAATACAACCACTGAAGACAATATAAATATTGCAATATTTGATGGTTTTCCTCACATGTTGAACAAGGCTAACGTGATCAAATGCCTTTGTTTGGATATTCTTGATAACTGTGCCGTAATTTTATAGAGTATTGTTATAAGAGGATTTTTACGACATGACGAGGTCAAATATACACAAAGTAAATATTCACTTGCAACTACAGCAGAGAAATAGTTTAATACCACGCGGTACTTTTGTTATGGCTAGGGACGATTTGCCAAACATCGAGGCAAAAATCAACAACAAAAAAATGTTGTAAAATACACACGCAAATACACAAGCACGCACTAAAATTAATAATACGGGTTCACCGCCTTAGAATGTTACATGCAAAGCGTTGGGGTTTTCACACTTGACCCAGAATCATTCAGAAAACGTTTAATGGTTATTAAAAATAACCTCATAACATCATGATTAAAATTAAATTGCAACCAAAACGAATTATAAATTAACAAAACATTTAATTACTCAATGGTTGTAAACAGACCAGAATACCAGAACAATATCTTTGAGTCTTTCTTTACCAGGGCGTGAGCGTTAGCGACCATTTTGGATTATATCATAAGGTGCAACTAAACAACAAGGTAATAACACACACAAGAGATGTACGCTTCAGTCAATAAAGTTATTTTCAGTTTCAAATGACTGAAAAATAAAGCACGAGCATCTTTTATAATTGAACACACATCTACGAAGCCTCCTCGCAAGGTAAGAGGTGTAGATTATACCATGTGTAGTTCATCAGAGTGCTGAAGAAGGGAGTAAATATGTAAACTTATGTATGGTTTTATAATACCTGCATTTTCATGCAAATAATAGAAAACATAACGGCTATTTGTATTACAAAAGCTTCTATGTTGCCTTTATGGACACCACGATAAAAAATATAGTATACAGAATATATATTTTCATTCCGTATCTTTTTTCGATTTTAATGTCATATATTTCGTATTTCTATGTGTTTGCGGAGAAACAAATCCACTCTGTGATCCAACTGCTATAAATCGAAACTACAAACAGTTCGCCTACTCAGCATCTCGATAAATAATAATTGCTTCTAAATGTTAAGCACGAGCAAGTGACAAACGATCATTTGATTCTATATTTAAATGCATAATCGGCAAAATCAGACATACAACAATTAAAATAATCGTATTATCTTTCAACACGCCAGCCTGTTATTATTTAATATAATTGTTTTCTTCCTCGTGCGTTGTTGTCAATGGGAGAACACTAGAACAGAACATTGAACATTCGTGGATCGACAGTCAAAGAAGTACAACAAAATGTGTCTTCTTTTCCAGACCTAGTGAAGCGTGAGCGACCATTTTGGAGTATATCATCAGGTGCAACTAAACAACAAAGTAATAACACACACAAGAGTTGTACGTTTTATCCAATTGAGTTATTTTCAGTTTCAAATGACTGGAAAATAAAGAACGAGCATTTTTATAAGTGTACACAAATCTACGAAGCCTTCTCGCAAGGAAAGAAGAATTAAAATGCAATTTGGAATCATTGGATATAATGGGTATTTTTCACTGTTGAATTTAATTGTGTCTTTGTGTCGTATGCACAAATCTGCATGTAAACTACATTTAGATTCACATCGTACATCAAATCATTTCTGTCGTCGAATGTCATAACACTTATATACTGTTTGATTCCAATAATGTCGCTTTAATGGAATTACCATTTTTATTCATTTGATTCTTAATATTAAATCACCTTAACTTGTGTTATTAGTAGCACAGCCCCATTAATATTTTTATTTACAGTACTGCCCCTGGATTTTGTTCACGTCATTATGTCATTATGGATTTTTGTGACGTCATACGACCGACTTTCCCAGTTGTAATCTACATGCATAGGTCATTGGGTTTATAACGTTCCATTTTATTTATATTTTCTCTCTGATAGGCGTTTCTTGTTTGATTTAATTATTATTTTTTTTTTTTTTAGCAGTCACATAAACAACCAAGCAATGTAATATGGAATTTTTACACCCATTATTGCTGCTTCTTCCTGTATTTGCGCGATGATTATCTGAGATATTAACTCCGTGACGCTATATTCTCAAATCTTTTTCTATAAAGAAGGAATGTAGTTGACAATTGTTAATAGTTTTATTTGATCGTTCGTCAAAAAGTTGTAACTCTGTTACTCTTGTATCTTCAATGCAATTGAGTAATTAAATAGTAATTAAATTGAATGCGTTTTAATTCCCTTTTATTATTGTTTAATTTGAGTTACAATGCTATGACGTTAATTTTTATTTACACTTAAATGTATTATGAATATTGCTGGGCCAAGTGTGAGGTTGAGCGCTCTATAACCAGGTTTAAACCCCCAATGCGTTGCATTGACCGTTCCAAGGCGGTGACCCCAGCTTTATTCTTATTTGTGTTTATGTTGTTTTGTATTGTGCTGTATTGTGCTGTTTTGTACTGTTTCGGCAATCGGTCACTTGCCATAAATAATGGACCAACTAATTGTTTGTAATAACATTTCAATACTGCTCCAGCAGCTGGAGTTTCACTTCTTTATTTTGTAGATTATAATATGTATAGTTCATCAGAGTGTTGGAGAAGGGAGTTAATATGTTTGTAATCAAACTTATGTACGGATGTAAACTACCTGCAATTTCATGCAAATAATAGAAAACATAACGGCTATTTGTATTACAAAAGCTTCTACGTTGCCTTTATGGACACCAAGATAAAAATTATAGAATACAGAATATATATTTTGATCATAAAAATGAACACAACATATTGTGTCTGTTTTTGTATATTAACATTTTTTATATAAAAGCATTAGATATAACTTTATGTGAGGCTTATATGACCATGTTGACTTTAAGACACGAACGTTTTCTTATGTGTTTTATTCTAATGAGAAAGGAACAAAAGCCCCTCTTAAAACCAGTTCGTGTGCAGTATTCATGCAGAATCAACATGGCAGAGGTTTAAGAGGGAATTTTTGCAAAATGCTTACAGAGCTCAAACATGCACTCCCTTGCAGAATATCTAATACTTTGTTTGTTTATTGTAGTTTTTTTCATGTGCGTGTCACAAGTGCTAGACAAGTATTGTTAAGTTAAAAATATAATGATCAATATTTTGCTAAAACATTCGTGTAAATATTCGTACAATAACTTCTGAACGAATTCTGCAGATTCGTCATTTACAACATTTGGGCTTAACGATCTTATTTCGGAAACAAATATCATAGTTGTTCTGGGAGCAATCACATGTCTGATTTCATATCGTGATGTGGTAGACACCATTCAAAAATATAAGATGATATTATCTTTATAATCTTATTCGTATATAGAAGTTACTGGTATATGCGTATATTAAAGCAGTGCCATTTTCCATCATTGGTTCTAAACACGATTGTTTTTTCAGTTGATAACTTATGCAATTGAGAAAAGACAATCTAGTGTATAATTAAAGATATTCCAACAGAAGTATAATTTACATAATAGTTAACATATAACTGATTGTAGTAGCCCATTTTGCCATTTACTCTCATGCAAGGATGCAACCCTTATATATCGTGCTTCAAATATGTTATCGTTAATCTTATTGCGCTGAAAAAAAAAAAGATTTAAGTACCTCGAAAAACACACCGTGACACAAGACACAACCGAACACACAAGGTTGTATGGTTCGTGCTAGCTCGTTTGTTCTACTTGCTTATGGTGTTGAGTTGCAGTATCAAATACAATGCAATATAAAGAGAAAATACATTCCAATTTAGTCACTTATTGATGTTAAGTGACATAAAGTATGATTAAATGGCTTTGATGAAACAATTAATTGATTATCCCGGCGCCAATTGATAGATTACTCAGCCAATGGATTTGGTTTCAGGTGATATATGACTAGCTCAAGTATAAGGTTTATAAGGTCGGAGTGCTATGATATCGTCAATCATTTAATTTTAATTACAATGATCAGATCCAATCATTTGTTGCTTTTGTCACAGAAAATTACATATGAAATAATGTTTGTTATACTACACAAAATTCTTGAAATTCGCGTCATGTTATTACACAATTGTGCAATGTTGTTTTAGTTAACCTGCAACGTGCTCGGATAATATTAAAATGTTGAAGCGCTAGTTGTAACGATAGTTGTAGTCGTTTTGTACTGAGCCGAGCTAAGTCTCTGAAACCAATGAGACGCGCTTTGGGAATACGGGGCTTAATACATGTACGTAAAGTATCGTTCTGATAAGCTTGTATAGCTTTTCCAGAGTGCGGCCCAATCGAACTTGCGATCTGTAAAATACTCGAACATAATCTCAACAATATTCATTGTGTATCTGTGAATATCGGTTGTGGTAAAACAGTTTAGGTAAAACTCAATGTGTTCGCTCGTTAACCAGGGCTAGGAGCACATACGTATGTCAGTAGTGACAACTGCACTACTTGAATGTTTGGTATTAAACACACCAGTAAGTGTTTAAATATGAATACAAATAAGATGCTACATAAAAATCATATTAATGGTAAAACTGCTTTAGTGTCTACAGTAGCAATCATGCATGTTCTTTGTTTACAAAAGCAACCAATTCTGTAGTATTCTCCATAATAGTATTTTTGTATTATTTAAGTTAAAGTAAGATGAAGCAAAGTAGTGTTCATTTGCCAATAATGGTAAAAGTCTTTGCGAAATTGAAACCCACACATCAATTTGTTATGGAATTACGAAATGGTATTAATGTTATCACGTAGGGTATTCGGATAAAAATAAAACGATGCATTTCTAATTGAAAAAAGGCCTCAACCTATGACATTCTCTCTGAAGATAGATGGACCCTAATGATTTGAATGTTTTCATTCATTGAAGCATCTCTCTTCCTGTCTCTTGAGAGGTGTTTTGTACTGAGCCAAATTGATTTATCCGAAATGACACTTGTGCGTTAATTTCTTAGATAACAACTTTGATAAAGATCGCACAGTTCTCAAGTTGAGGCGTTCATCTCAACAATATAAGATCGAGCATGTAGAGAGACTAACTGTGTTAATACACGTCAGGTAAATGTAACAGGAATTGAAATGACACATATTAACTCATGCCTTGACTTTAGAATACACAATTCAATTTGATTCAAGGTACGGACCACTTTAAGTATGTTAAATTGCTTTTGCCATATACAGTTCAATTATACAAATACAATATCGGGAAACTTAACAATATGGATTTGACGCTCACAGACGATAATGTTTGGCAATATATGAAAAGTTGAAATGCTTTTGTTTCTCAAGTCGTTTGTTTTTGACATTCAAAGAAGGTGATTGTACGTCTTCAAAGCAGACTTGTATCTTAAATAAATGAACCCGTGTGCATAGGCCCAAAATACTTGATCTTTTATGAACTAATATCAACTTATTATTAACATTTCAGTTGCACCATACTGTTCATTAAGCAAATTAATACGAGAATAAATGTTCCTTTGACCTAATTGTACATACGTATATACATTTATAGTAAATATATATACTGAATCAATATAGTGTGTAGGATAAATTTATGTTATTGATGTATCTTTTCAAAGTCAGAATGACCTCGAAACGGCATGTACAATGTCATTTTGTCATTAAAGCCGCTCAGTCCTTTGATTCTTGGATTCATTGATTTGCTGAATTGACAGCTCAAATTTTACTAAAATGTAACGCTTATTTATTCAGTTTTAAATTGTCAAATGTTTATTTGCATATGGTATTTGTATAAAAATCTATAAAAATATGCAATACCACCATTCTTCTGTATAGATAATCATTTAATTTTATGCTTATTAATGCATTTTGATTGCAAAAAATGATCCGATCATTTTATTTACAAAAGCAGAAATGTGACAGTATTGCGAAATGCGAGTTTGTTTACCACAGCATGCTGACTGTTATTTAGATAAACTCTGATTTATTTAGTTTTATCCCATGTTTGATTAATTGGCTTTGTTGCTTTGATTCTAGTGTTGAATGTTTTCATTTCTACAATCACTGTGTATCAGAGAAAATGTCAACGCAGTTTCTCTTTATGAAATAATTTAGACTATACAGACATCAGATTTTCTAGCAGTTTTCAGTATTTATGAAACGTTGATTTTAGACAATAAATACAGAAAGAACTTAGAATTATATGTTATAGTAATAACAGTTTTATTTGGATTATATTGTTAATCACGTGTGAAATAGAAACAAATAAAATAATATTATAAAAAAGGAAAAATATCAAACGAGAACATTTGGTAGAGTCAAATCAGTCTATGCAAGGTTTTAATAAGAGCTAGTATATTTGCGGACACTATTAACTAAATAAGCAGTTGGTTAATATGGAAACTTAAATATCTTCTCCAAAAAGCACAAGTTTGGTCCATTGGTTGCAGAGGACGACGGGCTGCATCCCAGTTTATGTATCATCTGCCAGGAAGATAATAAATCACCTCTTACCAGTGAAGAAACGGGGCGTGCGAGGGTAAAGAGAGCTGCTGCACTAAGGAATGATATTGTTTCAAAGCGCATCAAACGTTTGGATGACAAGACGGACCGCCCAGGCTGGTTTTGCAGTGTTGCAGGTGATAAAAAGGTTGAGCAGACTATTCAGAGAGTAGCGAAAGGTCCAGGAGGTCACTATGTTGAAGGAGAGACACGCAATGCTGGTGCAGTAGCAGAATTTGAGCTTTTGTTCCATGAGATAGGTTCCATCACTTGCCTCCTCAATCTTCTAACCACCAACAAGCCGATGTATCACACAGACTGTCATCTTCAGCATTCGCTGAGCGCCACTCGTCGTCACTCGTTCAACCACAATTTAGAAATGTTGTTGGACTATGTGCTCAAACGTCAGAACCCATACATAGTGACGGTCAGTTTACTCGTTCCACTACAAAATTTACTGACAAAACTTGCTGTTGACAAAGAGGTTGCTGTACGGCTTCTCAAATGTATTGAAAATGGTGAACGTGTTTACCGCGCATACAGGCAGGAAAGAATAGTTGAGAAAGCCAAAAAAATCAGTTCAACCATTTCAAAGAGAAAGCTTTCCAAGTTCACTGACCATCTTAAACAGTCATTATTGAAATCAAAAGCTATTCTTAAGGAACGGAAAGCCCCGTCATCCAAAGATATGGCAGATGCACAGAGGAGCATGGACATTGCAAAGGAACGAGATATGTCCCTCAAGCAGCTATTATCTCATGATTTGATTTCTTCATCTCCATTATTTGATGGTGACCTCCCAGCCCATTTTAATACGTCAAAACTTATTGGGGAGATTGAATCTAGACTGGACCTCAGTAAATGGAGTCGAGAATCGCTTCTTCCCACTCATCTCATCGTGGACTTCATGTCTAGGATGCGACAGATGTCACTTGCACAATTGTCCACTCTGGTTGGTGCAATCAATGCTGTCATCAACTCAGCGTCAAGCATATGTGAGGGGCCAGAGTACATTCATCTTGTACTAGACTCATACGTTGAAATGTCTTTAAAGGAAGGTGAACGGCTGCGGCGCGGAGACGAAGCAACAGGTATTGCAATCATTGACATGAGCAGAGATACACCAATCCCACAACAACTTGATAAATTCTGGGCATCCGAGGAAAATAAGCGTTATCTTCAACTATTGGTAAGGGATATAGTGTGCAATGACGTCTGTGCCAACCCTATCATTGCAAGTTCAGTTGTCTCTGACAATGAAGATCTTCTAGCAATTAAGTTTGGTAATGGAGACATTCCTGAACTGTTAAACTGGATTGAGGAGGCCGATGCCAGGGTAGTGGCTCATGTTGAGTGGGCTGCTCGTATCAAACAGTGTCAAAGAGTTGTTGTGATGTCAAACGACACCGACAGCTTTGCATTATTGCTTCACTTCACTCCATATTTCCAGACACTCGGTATCAAAGAAATCTGGCAGAAGTATGGTACTGGTAAAAAGCGTCGAATGCTTACGTTGCATCGGGCAATTTCTCGGCTGGGGACACCGCTGGCAAAGACAATGATAAAGGCTCACATATTGACAGGCGACGACTGCATGAGTAAAGTGGGAAACAAGAATGCAGCTGTGACCTCTGACCCGGTACAGTTTTTAATGAATTTTGGAGAGACAGATACCTTGTCAGAGCAGGATGAAGCATTAGCAGAAAAGTATCTGGTACGCGTCTGGGCAGGGGCCAAATCGACGACAACTGCGGAAACATTTGACCATTTCCGACTAGAGAACTATACTAGTGCTAGCGCTGGACTTGATTGCCTACCTCCTACAAGCAGTGTAATCAAATGACATATTCGTAGAAGAGCCTTTCTAATACATAGGGCATGTAAACTGCTTATAAATATTTATGGTCCCGAGACACGGCTGGCACCAGTTACACATGGTGGATGGCAGGAGCAGCTTGGCATGCTGTTGCCCACAAAGTGGATGAAGCCTTTACCACGGAGCTTGCTGATATTGTGCAATTGTACATGAAAGTGCAGTTCTCGACGTTGTCCGTGCCATGCTGCTGGGGTGCTTTGCATCACATTTTGTCATGGTAAAGTGGACAATTCACCTTGTCAAAACATGACTTGAAATGACTTACTTTGGAACTGTATGTAATCTATGTGAAACAAAGTATTTTTAAACCTATTTAAATGAGAATTATTTCATGTTGATGAGTTGTGTGAGTTTTTGCTATAATGCCATAATATAATGGAATAAGGTGTAAGCCTGTTAGCCTGTCCCTAGGACTGGGGATGACTCAGTGATTACCCAGCCAACACATGACCTTGGTTCACAACATGCTTAAATTATCTAAATGTGTCAATATAACGTAAAACGTGCACAACAATATTGTTATTGAATTAATTACGTCAACATTTGTCACATTACAGTTTATACACTGGCTTTTACTGTTCAAGGTCAACTCAAGGTCGTTGATGTAGCATATGACTTTGTACTTGACCTTTCCGGATCAATTACTCTCCATATTTAACAAGACCTCTCATAACTGAGTTCTTAACAAAAAATAAAATAATGTATAGGTAAAACATTTGATTTTACTCCTAAAGGCATTTTTTTTTCTTTTTCAACATGGCCGTCGGCGGCCATATTGGATTTTGGTATTTTGAGTCTCCTGTCAGTGTGACGGACAAGCACCTCGGTGATTTATCATGTATAGGGACTAATTAACTCGCATCAAGTGAGAAAATCTCTCAACCCAATTTTGCAAACGGGACTTCAGACCTAGTCCTGCACTATCTGTATACAACCATTGAGTAATTAAATGGTTATTTAATACACATGTATTATGTTTTATTGTTTTAATCGTGATGCTATAAGGTAATTGTTATTTATAATTATTATAATTTTTATGACTAATTCTGAGTAAAGTGTGAAATTTGAAGCTTCTTAAAACCGGTTGAAAACCCCAATCCTTATCATTGACCGTTCGAAGGCGATGACCCAAGTTGTATTCATGTTTGTTTGTTTGTTGTGTACTTGCGTGACTTTTCAAGCACAATTGTCTGTTGTTCTTTTCCGCCGTGTTTGGAAAGTCACTCTTTGCTTCAAATAACAGACCGCATGGAATAAATATGTTTCTCTCCTGTTGTTGCGAGTTAATGTTTACTGTGTGTATATTCGACCTCGTATCATTTCATAAAAAATCTTATAACCAGTACTTTATCAAATTGCGTCACAGTAAACAATTGTTTTCAATCAAAGTCATTTAAACGAAATGTCGATATGTGAATAAAAACCATACACTTTTGTCAATATTTAGATTGTTTTTAGAGCTAGTAATATATTTCAATAAGTACGAGCCATACAAAGCGTAGAAGACATTATGTTTGTTCATAATATATTTGAGAGTAGTACATCTTACTTTTAAAAATAATATTAACTATAATGTACTATATAAAACATTCGATATTGGTCTGTTTATAAATCATATGACGTAAGTCGTGAATTCCAATTTAACGTAAATGTGTTATATGCGAAATATGTGGCCGCAATATTTCTCCCCTACCTCATTGCTACAAGAACACGTGATATATGCGTTGTTTGTATAATAAACACATGTAATTGTAATTGGTGCAATCGATGTTAGTGTTTGAAGCAATTAAATATCGCTGTAAATCGCCTTTTGTATATTGGTAATGCTTGACATTTAAAACAAATTACTACGTATTGACGTAAAAATTAAAGCATTCATTGAGTGTGAGTATTTGAAAAACAGGACATTAAGCAGCACCACTGGTTTTCTTTATTGCGTAGACATGCTGTTTAATTTTTTTGTTTAATTACATGTATACACATTTGTTGTCGGTTTTCAGACTATGTAAAAACTGTTCTGTAAATGAATATGCAAACTTATATTAAACTATACTAAACGTATATAAGGATTATGCACTGTTAAAAATATGCGTAAAGTGAAAGAAAATCGTCAAATTGTTGTTTAAATAGTATCGTAGATCATGTGTTGATCAATGCTTACTACCCCCAATCCTTTGATTATTACCCCAAGAACGATCGCTTCTCTATTATGTCTTTATGTCCCATCATGCTAATTCCCCCCTTTACATCTCAATCCTTTGTGTTAAAAAATCATGTTCAATCGTTCTTTAACATCAAACTTTTGAATTGGCATGGCTCTTTCAGTCCCAACCTTAATTCTTGAATCATCCATTTTCATATAAACAAACACACTCGTATTAAATTTTCCTTTTTTAGGGCATAATTGCATATAATTGAACAAAAGAAAGACGCTGATAAATCGCTGATAAGATAGTGCATGTCTATGACGTGGAAAGTTGGCAAAGATTGACATGATTGAACCCGGAGCGAGTTCCAGTGCTATTTGCATAAGAAGAATATTGCTTTCACTTTCAGAGAGGGACAACTGCTCATTTAGGAGGATTGGCTTGATCGCAAGAAGATATGTGGGCACTTTGGTCCATAACCACATGCTTTATGAAAGACGCATTCCAGGTGGTCAATGACCCGGGAAAGAAAGAAAGAAAATATAAGTTCCCGTCATGTAACATCGGGAATTCATATTAACCAAATCTCGAGGGTGTTGTAAGTCGTATAAGTCGTAAATCGTTGTGACGAACAACGCGGGTGCTTTTTATCTACCAATGGTAGTTTTATTGTAATAATAGTTCTTGCTTTGAACCCAACGATTAGTAGTTTTTCCCAAAATATAGCCCATTGTAAAGTTGATCTATAAATGAGTTTCATGACCAGTCATTCTACCATTTAAAATTAATTTGAACATGTGAACAAATTCAATCTGAACATATTTCTCGTTTTTCTGTGTAGGTAAACAACAGTAAGTGTGGTCGTTGTATAAAGAAAACATATATGCGTATCATGCTAGAATTTTATATTACTTATTACTATGTTTACCTCTGATGTTTTTTTCTTCCCGAAATGAGACGAAATGAACTTTGCTAATGTTTTGTTCATCAAACCTACGAAAGATTATGGATTGGCAATCATTTTGCAGTTTCAATGGTCATAGTGTTAACATTCCTAACTGTTTATTATTTTTATTTTTAAGACAGTGTTTAGTTATTGCTGCAACAATTGTTGCATTAAGCGTATATTCCATAAAATGGCTCTAATCTGTGTTTTCATGGTAAAAGTAACATGTCGAATTAGGTCACTTTTGGAATCCAATTTGTATTACATTTGATTAATTTAGACATATTTATTTAAGAACGATTACATCGAAGCCTAAGGCAGGTTTTTGTATGGAAAAAACGCGGGAATTTGGAAAATTATAGTGCATTTGGTCCATTTATGTGTTACACGTGCTATGAATTATCGGAGAATTCTGTGTTGTTGACAGTATTCATTTAAGGTAAACTGACACTGACACATTTCCGTAATTTTGATATCTCACCCACTTGTGTTGTGTCAATATTACGTAACGATAAGTGAACTGTAAGCATTACACTGTTGTTGGACTATTCCCGTTCCACGAAAGCTGCTGCCGATGACATTTTTATACGTCAGCATATATGTTTTTTGGTAGGCACAACATACACATTTTTCGTTGTAATACAAATCAAACGGCTCGCTATAGAATATGCTAGCGGATATGGTTCAATGTCTATATAAGTATGTATAATTAGGTCAAAGAAATGTGGAACAGAGTCCATATTTAGCAACTAGTTCTAGGAAATATTTTGAAAAAATATTCACCTTTTTGGTAAGGTTCCGAAAAGGTTCGAAAAAAGTTTATTTCTCGCGATTACTTCCATATTGGAAAGTATAGTAAAAGCCTGATGTATTGACTCGCTATGTTCTGTATTTAAGTATCATATGCATTTTCTTGAAGAACATTATGGTGTAACGTAAAGCTGTATACTCAGTTGATATTGGTGCAAAGAGAAAGTTAGTATTTTGAGCAAACAAATGTCAATTCATTAATTTAGACAATCAACTTTATTTGTTTGAATGTCAATAACAAACCACTTCAGGAAATGATATGAAAGTTTGATATGGTATCAATTAGTATCGGCGTGATATTAATCTGTTAAGTCTTCCGCTATTTTATTTATATACTTGAAGTGTATACGACAATAGCGATTGAAACACAACTCAAAGCGCTCCATACATTGAATCAAAGTATACGTTGTATTCTAAAGTCAAGGCATGAGTTGATAAATATGTGTCCGTTCAATTCCTGTTACTCTTACCGGGCGTGTATTAACACAGTGATTATACCTACATGCTCGATATAAAATATTGTTGAGATGGACGTCTAAACTCTAGAACATTTCTATCTTGATCATGATTGTTTTCTAAGAAATTAACGCACACATGTCATTGCGGATAAATTTAATTTGGCTCAGTACAAAACACCTCTCAAGAGAGAGGAAGAGATATGCTTCAATAAAAGAAAGCATTCAAATTATTAGGGTCCGTCTATCTTCAGAGAGAACCTGGATTTAATGTTTGATGCTTTTTTCAATTAAAAATGCATCGTTTTATTTTCATCCGAATACCCTACGTGATAACATTAATACCAGTACGTAATTCCATAACAAAATGATGTGTGGGTTGCAATTTTGCAAAGACGTTTACCATTATAGGCAAATGGCCAATACTTTGCTTCATCTAACTTTAACTAAAATAGTACAAACATACTAATATAGAGAATACTACTGAATTGGTTGCTTTTTAACTCAAAGAACAGGCGTGATTGCTACTGTAGACACTAAAGCAGTTTTACCATTTATATGATTTTCATATAGCATCCACTTTGTATTCATATTTAAACACTAACTTAACCAGTGTTCAAGTGTGTTTAATACCAAACATTCAAGTAGTGCAGTTGTCACTACTGACATACGCATGTGCCCCTAGCCCTGGTTACCAAGCGAACCCATGGACTGTTACCTTAAATGTATAACCACAAATGATATTCACAGATATACAATGAATACCGCTGAGATTATGTTCGAGTATTTTACAGATCGAAAGTTCGGTTGGGCCGCACTCTGGCAAAGCTATACAGGCTAATCCGGAACGATACTTTACTTTACGTACATTTAATAAGCCCCGTTTTCCCAAAGCGCGACTCATTTGCACAGAGACTTAGCTCGGCTAAGTACAAAACGACCACAACTATCGTGACAACAAGCGCTTCAATATTTTATTATTATCCGAGCACGTTGCTGGTTAACTAAAACAACATTGCACAATTTTGTAATAACATGACGCGAATTTTCAAGAAGGTTGTGTAGTATAACAAACATTATTTGAAATGTAATTTTCTGCAGTCAATTACATCTTTATGACAATTCTTAAATGTGTTACATAACGTTAACATAATTTGATATTCTATTGTTAAAAAAATAAAAATATATGAAAGGAACAATACAAAAAGATAAACGGAATTTATTGGCCAAATGGTGGAATATAATTTACACCAGTCTAGCACTAGAGTAAATAAAACCTCATCTATAGACTAGCACAACAACTGAGGCATGTCGCGGAGGCGACCGGAAGTACTGTCCTAAAGATAACCCCAACCCAGTTGCACTATTGATTTAGCTTCTCGTGCATGCAATCATCGCCACGAGATAATGCACCGCATTCTATGCTATTTTGCAAAAGCTCCGCAACGTGCTCACATTTATTTATGTAATTCCTATTTCAACGAACACCTGGCTGGTTCGGAAATATATATCATTATACACGCGAAATTGCTACGGCCACCGCAAACGGCCAACTAAATTATCGGTTCGCCGTACCGTACATTGTCAAGTGCAACATATAATGAAATATTCGCAATGCCACAATTTCCAAAGCCAAAAGGAGCTATTCCAGGTACGCCTAAGCACGCCGTACCATCGAGCGGTACTAGAACACCCATACTATACCGAAAATAATTTTGAAAGCATTCCTGCCATCCTCACACAGACTAGCACTACGTGATGAATGACGACAACATGCTAAGTTTACCTCCCTAGACATATGTGTATCATTCTATAGTTAATTATTTATACTTTTAATACTTCCGAGAACCTCCAATGACATATTAGAATGAAGTATCAAACATATAAAATGAATCAATAATGGCATATAAATTGTGTTGTCAGATCGTCCTAGATCTTAGGAATTAACTGCAGTGATATAAAACAATATGCATGGTTTAGCAACGGTAAAATCATGTTCAAGAGCCACATGGACAAAATTAAACCGGTCAAGTTTGAGGAATACGAACATTGGATAAACCTACCATGGCCCAGCACAACAAACAATAACCTGAAACTTCGCCCACGAATACTATCTTTTTGTGAACAGTATAGTTTATATCACAGTAGTTATTTTTTCTCTAGTGTAACCACGAGCTCCTCGAGGAAACGCCACTTAAAGTAACACATTCACCGATCGTTTACAATACAATGTATTGAAGTTAACACTGCTATGCGCATACATAGTACACGGTTTAAATAAAATAACATAAGTGAAAGTTTTTTTTTTGTAAGACATACAAATTTAATCATAAAGTAATATTTAGCACTGTACCATTGTTTTCCAAATTTTCCTGTTTTTTTATCATTTTATGCGAATTAAACTATTTAAATGTAACACGTTGAACGTTTGTTTTACTCAGGAAATGATAAAAAAATGCATAAAAAGTACTGATGTAAGCTACGCAATGCCTACCATGTATGTATTAGTCTCGGTATTACTATTGTGCAAGGTTCTCCTCTTTTTTTTGTAAGCATGTGTAAGAATAGAACAGAAAATTATTATAAATACTATATTTACGATAAACAATGTACATATGGCTGAATGTGTTTATTCAAATGAAAACAATTAATTATGAATATGTTTAAAAGAATCTGTGTAACACACACTTCACTGACCCTTTATGCCACGTACACATTGTTTAACAATATGTTTCTTTTTTTAATGTCACGCCTTTTTAACATTTCGTTATACAATGCTATAAGTCTTATGAATTAAAAGCCAACACAGATCCTTGTATTTTGTTTCCACAAGTAAATGCGAAAACACTAGTATGTGTATTATATAAAAAATATGTCTGTACGCCATTATTGCTAGTACCTTAAATAGCGTAGTTGTTTTAATTAATGTATTAACATGTATATGATATTTACAGATTTTACTTCATTATGTCATATTAATTAAAATTATACGTGTATATCAGGCTTAATATCATCGTTATAGTATATGTTACTAGTTAAACAAGTACAAGACAATGATAATGATAATAATGTGATGTTATGTTTTGTTGGCTATTGCCTGTGTTACTATGACTATTTCATATGTTATATGTTACATAGAGAATCAATACTAATGCATAAACCTCACACATTAAAATCTAGCCATAATCGTTACAATTATGATTTTTCAACTTGATAAGAACAAACACCAATACTTGTGTTTTTGTTTCAATTAAAGTAACTATATGACAAGCACGAGTAGCTTTATGGATGCTATAGTTTTAATTAAGTCAGTTATATGGAACATAGAAGATTATTTTTTTTACCAAAAAAACAAACATCATTAACTTCTATCCATAATCGTTACAACAATGTTTGTTCAATTTCGATAAAAAAACACTTCTTTTTACAATAGAGTTTTTTTTCTTTATTAAACTAAGATATCTATCTATATGACATGTACCTATAGTATTGATCTTTGCAGTTTTGTGTTAGCATGTACTAATATCTAATGTTTGATACCATCGTCAAATTGTTTACTGCCAGTAGAATAAGTTCTATACAATGATAATGATAAAAATGTGGTATTAATAGTTTTGATGTGTCTATCCGTCTTTAATTATTAGCAGTAATATATGACATCAACAATTATTATTAAAACAGTGACATGAAAATACTAGACTCTAGACATAATCTCTACAATAATGTTTGATTTTTGTATGTTTGTGTTTCAATTAGGGTATGTATATGACATTTATGAGTATCTACATTATCCTCTATTTCATATTAAGTACAAATGTACCTGTATCTCACCTTTAAAATAATCAGTATAGTCTATAGTGCAAACAGTACAATAACATGTAACAATATTGCAATAAGAAAGGATAATAAGCAACAACAAACATTATTTTTACACCCATTTACTTGTCAATAAATCTTGCTGAACCCTAAAAAAACATTTGTACATAGTCGTATTTAATACAATTTTGATTCATGTTTAAATATCTAAACATACATAATTATGTAGTTGTCAGTAACATGTATTGTTTCTCGGATGTTATATGTTAATACTTATTTTATTTCGGAACAATGTATACCACTATATGATGTTAATATGTGTGGTAAAAAGTAACTCAACGAATCATTCAAAGTAATCTATTGTATTATAAATTGTTAAAATGTCCAATCCATCTTTCTGTACTTCTAGCTTGTACTATGATAACCGCTTACTCCCTTCTTTTTCTTTCGGTCATGTTCATACGGTCAAACAAACAATTCACTACAATATCAATACATGGGTCAAAATCAATGCACTGGTTTACTTGGGGGCAAAATTCCATTACACACATAAATGGACATTCGTATATGCAGTTTTAATGTAAAAGGCCTAGCATCAGAAATCAAACGTCAGCAGGTGTTTAAATGGTTAAATAACAAATTCGATATTTGCTTTCTCCAAGAAACTCATTTCACAAATCAAAAAGATAATTGGCAAAAACAATGGGATGGCGAACTGTTTTTAAGTGGGAACTGTTCCAACTCTAAAGGTGTTGGAATCATAATCAACTCAAAATTGAGCTACGATGTAATAGAACATATAGAACCAATAGTAGGGCGTATTCAATTACTGAGAATAAAAATGCAAAACAATAACATCAGTCTAATTAATATATATGGTCCAAACAAAGACGATACATCAATATTTCAGACTTTGGAAAATCTCCTACTAGAACACACACACGAATCTATCATTATTGGTGGAGACTTTAACACGGTTATTAACTACAAAATGGACAAACTTAATGGAAAAAACGATACAAACCTAAAATGCAACAAAATGGTCAATGCAATTATAGAAAGTCATGATGTTCATGACATTTGGAGAATATTTAACCCTACTAATAAACAGTACACATGGCACTCAAATACAAAGCCCACTATATTTTGTAGGCTTGACTATTTTCTTTTGTCTTCAAACTTATTAAACCAAGTTATAGATTGTAAAATTTGCCCAGGCTTTAAATCAGATCACTCAATAGTCTCTTTTATCTTTAACTGCACACAAAATACGAGAGGGCCAGGGTACTTTAAGATAAACAACTCAATCATTCTGGAGAGAGAATATCAAAACCTAATCAAAGAATCAATTCAAGAAATAGCAAACATAAACAAAGAAGCTAACCCAAACACACTTTGGGAAGTGATTAAAGGCCGGATNATGAAGTATCAAACATATAAAAATGAATTAATAATGGCATATAAATTGTGTTGTCAGATCGTCATAGATCTTAAGAATTAACTGTAGTGATATAAAACAATATCTAACTCAATTATGCGGCAACTAAATAACATATTAAGAGACATTCATTTCGTTACAAAAAAGGCACAAATCACAGCACTTGTACACGGCACGTTAAGTAGCAGAAACATTTAAACACACTGAATGACACGTTGTTCCCAATAATATCCATTCACCAAAGTCGTGTCCCAGCGACATCCTGGATATTGACCAACTTCTGGACGATGGCGATGTATCCATGCCATGGCGCTGCCGCTATGTACGGTTGGAGGCCCGACGATTAAACCGACGTCTTCCCGACGAGTCGTGTGCAGTTAATAAACGTAAGCCGAACGTGTGCCGTGGTTGCTCGCAACAGATTGACAGCCATTATGTAATAGATATCTCGACAGTACATTCGAACATAACAAAAAAGGTTAAAAATAACAAACAGCAATCTATTTGGGCGGTTGGGTGGGTTTGTTTCAGCGAAAGCTATTTCGAAAAGAACGAGATAAAAAGAGACTCTAGTTTATATACCATATTAGTGACGTCAGAAAGACACTAAGAAATCGATTTCCACATGGATTATTATCGTCTGTTGGTATCTTATTATCGAAACGAGATTTAAACCTTTCTTTACCGAAGACATGTATTCGCTACTTCAAATAAATGAAATTAATTTTTATAGAAATTAATTTTTATTATTGTTGCATCAAAATCAGTTTATCATACTATATGTCACTTAACATCAATTAGTGACCAAATTGCAATGCACGTTCCTTCATTTGCATTGTATTTGGTACGTCTGCTCAACATTAAAGGCAATTAGAACAAACGCGAGCTAGAACGAACCATACAACCTTTTGTATTCGGTTTTGTCTTGTGTCACGGTGTGTTTTTTTAGGTACATTAATCTTTCTTTTTTTCAGCGCAATAAGATAACCGATAACATATTTAAAAAACTATATATAAGGGTTGCATCCTTGCATAAGAGTAAATGACAAAATGGGCCACTACAATCAGTTTTATGTTAACTATTATGTAAGTTATATTTCTGTTGGGATATCTTTAATTATACACTAGATTGTCTTTTCTCAATTGCCTAAGTTATCAACTAAAAAAAGCAACCATGATCTAATGATGAAGAATGGCACTGCTTTTATATACGCATAAACCAGTTATTTCTATATACGAATCAGATTGTAAAGATGCTTTCATCTTATTTTCTTGAATGTTGTCTACCACATCACGATATGAAATCAGACATGTGATTGCTCCCGGAACAGCTATGATATTTGTTTCTGAAATAAGATCGTTAAGGCCAAATGTTGTATATGGCGAATCTGCTGAATTCGTTCAGATTAACAGCTGATAAGATATTGTTCATTATATTTTTTACTTACCAAGACGTCTAGTTTTTGTAACACGCACATGAAAAAAATAGATATTCTGCAGGGGAGTGCATATTTGAGCTCTGTAAGCATTTTTCAATAATTCTCTCTTAAAATGCCATGTTGATACTGCATGAATACTAAAAAGAACTGGTTTAAGGAGGGGCTATTTTCCTTTCTCATCAGAATAAAACAGATTAGAAAACGTTCGTATCTTAAAGTCAACATGGTTATATAAGCCTCACATATATTTATATCGAATGCTTTTATATAAAAAAATGCTAATATACAAAAACAAACACAATATTGTGTGTTAAATTTTAATGATCAAAATATATATTATGTTTACTATACTTTTTATCGTGGTGTCCATAAAGGCAACGTAGAAGCTTTTGTAATTCAATAAGCCGTTATGTTTTCTATTATTTTATAAAATTTAAGGTATTATAAATCCGTACATAAGTTTGATTTCAAACATATTTACCCTCTTCTCCAACACTCTGATGAACTATAAATGGTATAATATGCAAAGTCATTGTACATTTTAATTCTTCTCACCATGCGAGGAGGCTTCGTATATTTGTGTAAAATTAAAACATATGCTCGTACTTTATTTTCCAGTCATTCGAAACTGAAAAAAACTTAATTGGATGGAGCGTACAACTCTTGTATGTGTAAATACCTTGTTGCTTTATTGCACCTGATAATATAATCCAAAATGGTCGCTCACGCTTAACTAGCCCTGGTAAAGAAATACTCATTTCGTTGTCCTTCTTTGCCTGTCGATCCACGAATATTTCAAAGTTCTGTTCTAGTGTTCTCCCATTGACATCAACGCACGAGGAAGAAAACAATTATATTAAATTATAACAGGTTGGCGTGTTGAAAGCCAAAACAAAATAAATTGGTGTTGATGTAAAAAATAAATGACGATGATTTTAATTGTCGTATGTCTGATTGTGCCGAGTATTCATTTTAATATGGACGCAAAGAATCGTTTGTCATTTGCTCATGCTTAACATTTAAAAGCAAGCGAACTGTTTGTAGTCTCAATATGAAACAGTGCGACCATTAGATAACAGTGTGGATTTGTTTCTCCGCAAACACATAGCAATACGAAATATACGACATTTACATCGAAAACAGATACTGAGTGAAGTACCTTTTAACTTGCTTATAGTTTATTATGTTAAACTTGCATTTGGGTTACCCACATGAAAACATACTTTTGAATTAGTTAATGAGCATGCCAAACTCTTGCTGTTAATGCGTATTTGACCAAGACACGAATTGTCACGACTTTGCTTCCTTGTTACCGTTCTTAATGGTATGACAAAGGAAACACAATATGAAGCAAACAACAAAAGTAATAATCAGTGTTGACGTCATCATTAGTAAATTGACGTTTATTATATAAACACAGTGATTATAACTAATTAAATAACATAACCACAATACAATTATGTTTCTCCTACAGTAATATAGCAATTTCATTTATATGAGTTCAATGAAAGAAACATCTCTTATTGTTGACGAGTAGCCAAACATTTATATTGACTTTGGAGAATAATTTCATTTTGTATGTAGACATGTAAGACGTCTTAGGAGCAGTTTATATAAAACGTTTATTCAGTATCATATTACTTATAAGACATATATCGCCGAAAATATGTAGGTTTGTCACGCTTTCAAACCAAAGCAATACAAACGAAGAATGTTTCCACAATAATGTTCATCTATCTGCATAACACTTCAACAATTAATTTAGACCACAAAATGCAAATACGCTCGTTCTATATTTTTGTCATGAACTCACCTCATCTCTTAAACCACG
This sequence comes from Dreissena rostriformis, assembly GCA_007657795.1. NCBI lineage: Eukaryota > Metazoa > Mollusca > Bivalvia > Myida > Dreissenidae > Dreissena > Dreissena rostriformis. The sequence goes on from VMBQ01001337.1 coordinate 58,915, forward strand.
CTAGAGAAATGAAATTCAATTATCATATTTCAAACGGTGATTTTCTTTTGCACAATGTACATGTATTCTTTTATTGTTTTCCAATTCCATACGCGCTCTAAAATATATAACATGCTTAGACTCGCATTGTATACTTGGAAATCTAGTGTTCGCGTTATAAACTAGCGTCCGCGTTCCGTGTCCGTGTGTCCGTGTCCTCGAAAAAAACGAACTGGTTAAAATCTGTTGGAGCTATTCCATGTATTCGCGTTCCGCGTACGCATTGTTCGTCCGCGTATTGCGTCCGTAAAAAATCGCTCGGTGAGCGATTTTTCAAGGACGCCGACTCAGTACACGGACGGCAGTCAACATGAAAGGACGACTTTCAAGCATAGATATTAGTGAAAAAATAATAAGTTTAGTAAGGGATCGCCCTGAAATATACAACCATCGTATGAAAAATTACAAAGAAAAAGACTTTGCATCAAACATCTGGAAAAGCATAGCCAAAGAAATTCCAATTGATGGCGTTTCAGGTAAGTGAGAATAGTAATATGCGAATATATATCGTATGTCTGCGTTTCCGTCTACTAGCATGCAGTACTGCCGCAGCAGTCATCATAAAAAATGTGTGCTTTTCTAATAACAACATCTAAGTTCAAGAACCACCACGTTTGGAATGAGCTTTTTTCACGGAAAGGCTAAAATAATAAGCGGATGCATGGAATAGACACTCCGTGTCCGTTTACGGAACGCGGACACGGAACGCCGACGCGGAGCGCGGACACGGAAGCATGGAATACCGGCCTAATTCAAAAAGGCTGACACGTTTGCAATTTCTTGAAAAGAACCATCCCTGTAAGGTTGTTATATTCAATTTGTTTGTGTTTTATTCATAACATTTGTAAGCGCATTGTATTTGGAACGATTTATAAATCCCATAAGAAACGTTCATCACGATGGCGTAGTTGCAAACACACATATTATTTCTTCTATCGATGTCTGTATTTTGTATTCTAAATGTAAGGTGAATGTGTTTGTGAATGTAAGACATAGTTCAACAACCATACAATATAACCATACATATACTATGTCAGTTGTTGAAAGATTTTAACGGAACCCTGTTTGCAGTTTGCCCATAAGGTAGTTGTTCATGGTAATTTTTCTAAACGTATGTTTAAAACTGAGCCGAATAATTTACTTACACTGCTCAATAACGTGATTGGTCTGTAGTTAGAAGGATCTTTTTCAAAACCTTCATTTTTATAAATTGGATTGATTTATTTTCCAATTACTAGATACAATACCAGAGCTAAATACTGAGTTAAATAATTTAACATATACATTTTTGGAAAAGATGCTTTAATGTGTTCATTAAGAACATTGGCAATACCGCATGCTTTGTTATCTTTTAACAAATTTATACAATGGTCGTTTTCTTCATATTTTATCTTGGCATTAAGTAAATCGTTATAATAAAACCGTAGCTGGCGGTGGTTCATCGTTAATGCTATAAAAAACCGTGTCGACGCCATTTACAATTTTAAAATGGTGTTCCAGCAAGTCAATATTGGCTACAAATGTGTTACTTTTGTTTGCCTGAAATAGTTTTCAAGAAAACTCTGGGGCTTGTATTTATCAATGATTCAATTTGTTTAAGCATGTTTCATGTTTGTAAATGTGTTATAACCTTGTTTCTGTGTTTTCTTGTGCTTTTAAGATTAAGAAGATGCGCTTTAGATATGTTTGTCTTATAATTATTAACGTTTAAGTCTAGCTTAACAAGTCTTGTCTATCTTTACAACTTGCAATTCCTCATTTTATTAAAATCCCAATATTGTGCGGGCTTAAAACATAATATGACGTAATTCCATGACATGATACGATTTCTAACAATATTGCTTACTAAACATTTTTTTAATGTTATCGTTATGTTAAGAGAAATGTGATTGAATCGGACAATAGTTTTTCTAATATTAATATACAATTTTATATTTATTCAGATAGTTTAGTCTTGAATTGATATTTTTTACAAAAAAGCATTTTGTAAGTTGTTATGTGGCGTCAAATTTTATTAGCTGATATGCTCATAAGTTAATATTTCTTACAAATACACTATATGTCAGACTGCGGTACATTTGGATTGTTTGCTTTTCGAAACACAGACCAATTGTGTTGTAGCATCCAAAATCAAATGCTTTATTGTTAATTTTTGTTATTCTCATGCGTCCAAATCTTAACCACAAGCTCTCGTCAAACAAATATGCAGTAAATCAAATTAAATAAATTGTTGATAATTATATACTACAAACTTATATCAATTTAAATATGACTGACCGTTGTAGAACCATTTATTCAAAACGGTATGACAATATTTTATAAACTTGATAATGTTACAGTGTTCGTAACGCGTTTGTTGAGGTAAGTATTTTAAAATTGGAATTTTGAACATATAGTAAACACATTTTAAGTGTTCATAATTTGTTTTATATAGAACAGATTTGTATTTATAAGTACGTTGAACATGCAGCTTTAAATTGCATTTCGTTAAACAAATTATGATGTCATAGGTTGTCAAGCCAAGCGCTAGATGGTATTAAGTCACTACCGAATAATTGTTACTCTTTATATTGACGCATCTAGGTCATCTAGTGCGGATATTTGTGTTGAAAAGCTGTTAATATTATGAATCTCGTTTTTGTTAAACACAATATTATTATACATTTGTTATTAATTTGAAACTATTGAAGGCGTATGCAGCTATGAAGCTAAAGATATGCATACACAGCCCAGCTTTGTAATTTTGCCTTGAACAGCCTAATTGCGGTCTCTTACTGATTTGCGCGACGATGATCTGTGTGTTAAGCTTCATGATGCTACGTCTCGTTTTTTCTTTTCTTTTTTTTATAAACGACGAGAGGAAGTTGATGCTCGTTTTGGTCTCATTCCATCGTGTCTCACAAATATATTGTTCTGGTATTCTGGTCTGTATACAACCATTGAGTAATTTAATGTTGTTGTTTTTTTAACTTTTAATTCGTTTTGGTTTCAATATAATTTTTATCATGATGTTACGAGGTAATTTGTAATAACAATTAAACGTTTAATGCATGATTCTAGGTCAAGTGTGAAGTTCGGAGCTCCTTAAAATCTGTAAAAACAAAAGCGAGATCTTAGAACTTTATTTATAGCACATTGGGTTAAATTTGCCATGCCAACATATTTTCCCATTTAAGACAAGCGCTATAAATTAAAGACGAAACCTATGTTGTTGACAGTTTTTATTTTAGGTATGCCGACACTAAATTTTCCATTTCCTTAATTAAGATATCAACACGCACATGTGGTGTGCCAATATACCCCATAATGTACTGTAAGCATGACACTGTTGTTCCCATTCCAAGAAAGCTGCTGCCAGTGACATGTTCTACGTCAGCATAGATGTTATTTGTTATGCAGAACATACACAGTTTCTGTTTCAAATTTAGATCACACGGCTCGCTTAAGAATAGACCAACGTCAATCAGTTCCATATATATAAGTATGTATAATTAGGTCACAGCAAGTCGAAACAAGGTCTGTATTTACCAATCAATTCTAGGAAAATAATTTTAAAGAATATCCTCTATTCTTGGAAAGGTTCCGAAAAGGTTCTTAGAACGTTATGTTTTTGCAGTTACTTCCATCTCAACTTTAAGCGAAAGGTATGTGTAAAGCCTGATTTATTGACTCACTATGTTCTGTATTGTATGACAATATGAATTTCTTGATGAACAGTAAGGTGTTACTTTAAAGTTTATACCAAGTTGATATTGGTTCAAAGAGAAAGTTAGTATTTTGAGCATACATGTATACACGTTTATTCTTTAATTAAGACAACCAACCTGATTTCTTTGAATGTCAAGATCAAACAAGCGCATGAAATGTTGATATTTTAACAATTAGTATCGTCTGTGGACGTCTGACCAGTTTTGCTAAGTGTTCCGCTATTTTATTTATATAATTGAAGGTAATATGGCAATAGCGATTATAACAAAACTCAAAGCGTTCCGTATATTGAATCAAAGTGTATTTTGTGTTATAAATTCAATGCATGAGTTGATTAATAAGAGTCTTTAAAGGACTGTTAATTGTACCTGACGTGTATTAACACAGTTACTCTACCTACAGGCTCGATATTATAGTGTTGAGATGGACATCTCAACTCTAGAACTTTGAGATCTTGATCGTGGTTGTATAGCGCTCACAGGTCAATTCGGATAAATCATTTTGGCTCAGTACAAAACACCCCTCAAGAGGGAAGAATGGAGATCCTTCAGGTAATGAAACAATTTAAACCATAAGAGTCCTGTCTATCTTATGAGTGAACCTGGAATTATTGTCAGCGTTTGAGGCTATTTTGCAACTGAAAATGATACGTTTTTATTGTTATCTGAGCGCGTACGTGCTAACAATACAACGTTTCCGTCATTCAATAACAACATGATGTGTTTATTGCAATTTCGCAAAGAGTTTTACCATTACTGGTAATGGCAAGTACTTAACATTATCTGCCTAAGAACTGACTTCGAATCACGATGAGGAAACCACATATGGAATCGTTAATGGAGGTCGTGTTGAGTGCGAATAACAAAATATAAGTTATCGTTAATGGGCAATTGTTTTAGGAGGATATTAATCTTCACTTTTAGGTTGTGTTTATGCTAAAAATTGGAAATTATTACGAATCAATGAGGGAAAATTCGTATCGCAATTTTTAGGAGTGCAACCAACTGTTCACATACTTTATTTGTGGCTCCGTTGACATCTAAAAATACATAATACATTACATTTAAATAACCAGGTACTGAATTAAGTATTCTAACTCGATGAATTATTAAAAACTAGCGTTTGTACAAGCATGAAAAAATCATTTTTAAGTTACAGTAATTGAGAAATTGTCTTGGAACTTTATTTCGTTTAAGTTAATGAGCAATTGAACTTGAATTCAAATCACGATTGTTTGTTTTTCTTTTTCCATCTAAGTCTTAGGTTTGCGATAAACAGAAACACACGATGATTCAAACGTATTCATTCGTAATTTAACTTTAATAATATCTAGACAAGTTTCTGTCACTTATTAAATATACAACACATTAAAGTTGTGCTATTTGTATAATCGTATCAAAATTCTGTGAGCACGCGTTCAATGAAAATAAGGAACATGATTGCATTGCGTTTAAAGAGACTCACAACTAAGACAAGAAGCCATATATTTTATATTGCATTTGAATCATTTCTTGTTGATTACAACTTGAAAGTAGGAGCGGTATTAAAAACCATTCGATTTCTTATATGATATAGATCGAAGACAACATATATAATTAATACACTAGTCCAGGCAAAAGCAATACAGAACAAAGAATGTACTTACTATAAAGTACGTTGACCTAAATACAAATTCATAATTACGATAGTCGCACATTCTTTTGTAATGCCATTACTTCACAGATATATGATTCTTCGTGTACAGCATGTACTCATATGCTTAAAGTAAATAAAAAAAAATAATACTGCATACCATAATTTCTTACATATTTCGAACACATACATTAAGGAAGGAACAACGTGTAAATTATCTCCTTATTAGAAAAATAAAATGTAATACATATTTTAATCGGTGGTCTATTTCATACGATTCCTAAATACGATACAAATAGAATCGTTGACCAAAGGTAATCAATAAAGTGAAAATTAAAGTTTGGAATGGCTGACAAAAAACATTCGTTTTACTATCATTGTGTGTCGTACCATTATATTTTAATTTAAATCTAATTGGTTGAAATTCCATTAAGGCTCAAATAGTATTATTCGTGGTGATGCTCTCCTCTTAAAGTTAGTTATACTGAATTGTAAGCTGTATACATATAAACAAGCTACAACATTGCATTTATTATGATTTATCTCTCCCATGAGGAACATGTGTGACCGGTGTAGTTGCTTACATACACACATTATTTGTTTTATCAATGCCTGCTAAATAGCGTTAGTTATGTTAGGTATTAAGGTTGTGAAATTCAAGCCTTTCGACAATTGTATTTTACTCTAAATATATAATCACAGACGTTCTTCCCCAATGCGATAAAAATATTGCTGAGATTGTGTTCAAGCTTTTTATGGACCGCCTTTTCATTCGAGTCGCAGTCTTGGAAAGCTTTTCTTAATGAATATGCGTAACGTCTCGTCCCAAGCGGCCTGTGCGGACTAAACAAGCTAATTTGGGACGAAATTGTACGAACATGCACATGCACCGTTTTCCTAGAGCGTGGTTCACAGGTTTTAAGAGACTTAACTAGGCTCAGTACAAAAATACTACTCATATCGTGACAACTAGCACTTCGGCGTGTTATTATTATGCTAGAACGTTGATGTCTGACTAAAACAACATTGCGCTATTTTGTCATAACATACCGCGCATTTCTGGCGTGTTCTGAGAAAACTGGGCAAAATGCTTGTGCGTTAAGTGTCATCCCAGATTAGCCTGTGCAGTCCGCACAGGCTAATCCGGGACGACACTTTCCGCCTAAACTAGATTTTTGCTAAGAAGAGACATCATTTAAACAAAAAATTCCATAAAAGCGGAAATTGTCGTCCCTGATTAGCCTGTGCGGGCGGACTGCACAGGCTAATCTGGGATGACAATTTACGCACAAGCATTTTGCCCAGTTTTCTCAGAACACGCCACATTTGAACAATTTTGTGTAGTATACCTAACAGTATTTCATCCGTAATTTTCAGAAGAAAAGGTGATCAGATCGGATACTCGTAACCACTCTCTAATTATTTGATTGTGATTGAATGTCTGTTATTCTGCAATAACCAAATGCTACAATATCTTTTTTGTATTGCATATGAACAGGTCGAATTCCCAGCGCTGCTCATTGAGACGTGCAGTCAACTGGTTCTTGTAGCAATTCATAACTATCGCTTCGTACAGTTTAAGGAACGATGACGTCAATTAGATTGCGCGGTAATTTTCCAAAGCATCCTTACGTTTTTTTCCGCTTTTTTGAAGTATTATGATGACACCATTTTTCATTAAATATGGTACGTACCTATTTGTCAGCATGTATGTGAAGATGGGCAAGAGTATATATGTAACTAGCACAAGGTTCTAGTATTTGTCGTTATGCCCGACTGCTTTACCTGTTATGCATTCTTTAATGGCAACCTGTACCGTATCCGATAGAACAGTTACCGTCAAATTTGTATTTCGAAATCGTTTCCGTCACAATATATTCAACTTGCATATTCCAATAACTGTCTTAACCCGGATTATTTGACGGGGGTGGGGGTGAAGTTACTTAATTGCTCGGTCAGTTGGTCGGAATCTTTACATGTATACAATGCACCATAAAGTGAAATGCCCATCACAACGCAAATCATGTTAGCTCGTTTTCTGGCATTAACTATTTTCAAAATTGTGTTTCTGTTAATTTCCATCGTTTTCTTACGATCCTGGTCTAATGTCAGCATACACTTATTCGAGTGGTACCGGTGTTTTCATTAATAATTGATCCTTGAAGCAAATGTCAAACACATTAATCATGCTATTGCACTATTTATGTCACTGTTTACTTTGAGTGTGGAGATTTAGGGCACGCGTTAAAGATAATTCATGTTGGATTTCAGACACTTATATATTCAATCTTTAATTGTTTATAAAAACGAAAAACATTAAAGGCAATAACCCTCCAACATGATAGAACATGCAATAGCAGATAAGGTTACATTTGAATACAGCAAAAAGTCGTTATATATGTCACACAGTATGAACATTACACAAATACAAAAACACGTTATATATGTTTTACAACATGTTTGGCTACGCCGGTATTCGAAAATGTATCTAGACAAATCAATACATTATTTGTCGTTACTGTTTTCTTAGATTTATTAAAATATCGTTCATTTTTGTTTTAGGACTCAGGGACATTACAATAGGACATTGCATGTATCCATCTGGTCTTAGCACTTTTATTAAATACATATGCCAGAATCCTTTTCCCATCTATTCGATACACATACAGATGTACAATCTTATTTTTGTACACAGTTTAAAACATTAAGTCTATGTTACTGAGCTGTTATGGACTGTGCTATACAAGTATAGGCCCTGAGCCTGATTAAGGAATGACATGTCAGTTAGTTGAACCTGAATTTACTTAGCACACACGTAATCCTGTCGGTTCGGAGGAAGTGCTTCAAATTTAAATTTCGTAATTCATTACATGATGGGTAAATATAAATGACTCCAACAGAAAAATTTGCTTAAGTGTGCGCATATACAGGGTTTGAGTAGATTTGCCTGTCAACTCAGCATAAACGGGGTTTGAGTAGATGTGCCTTCCCGGTGCGCATATACATTGTTTGAGTAGAATTACCTGTCCAATTAGTATAGACCTTGTTAAATTACATATGCCTGTCTGGTGAGCATATACCTTGTTTGAAAAGATTTACCAGTCCAATAAGAATATACCTTGTTTGAGTTGATCTTCTTGTCTAGTGAGCATAGACCGTGTTTGAGTAGATTTGCCTGTGCATGGGCATAGACATTGTTTGAAAAGATGTATGTCTAATGAGCATATACCTTGTTTGAAAAGATGTATGTCTAATGAACATAGACCTTGTTTGAGTAAAACTGCCTGTTTACTGAGCATATTCGCGGCTTGAGTAGATTTGCCTGTCCAGTAAGCATATACTGTGTTTGAGTAGCTTTGCTTCTGCATTGGGTTTCTTTATGGAGCAAATATCATCTGGAATTTGAAAACTTATTTTGCAAATTAAACTATTGTACTTAATGCAAATTTAATCATGTCGACCCATTAATATGATGTTTAGTTAACCGTTTGTGTTCAAGTGTACTTAACGAATGTTGCACATGTTTCACATTTGAATAAGTATAAATGTGCATGGTTGAATTTAAGATTAAGAAGAAATAACATTCCGTTGCACAACATGTTCATAATATTGTAATGGTCTTAAAAAGAAATCATGTTTATAAATCGAAGGTGTTCTTCATTTTCGTTGATGTAATAGTATGCTGGTATACGCCTAACAGTGACATGGTTACATGATCATGCTCAATTATTAACGTTTAATTAACTCTCAAGTAAAACATGACATTTAATGCAGATGTTTTTTTGCGGTCGACCTGAATCTGAATGTTTCTGTTACATCTTCGATATTTAAAATTTTAGGTGTAATGAAAAAGAAATCAACAAGAACGTTACAAGTTTGATTGACGTGTTCCTCGGACGTATTTTAATAGCCTTACATTTATACATTCCACTAAATAAAACGTCGGTAAATAACACATTGTAAAAAATAAATACTTCTGACAGTGTGTATATATCTTTATTGAATGCGAACCGAGTACATGCAAAAAAAAGCTTTAGGTGTTTTAATATGTTTAACTTTCAGAAATAATCTTATTTCGGATTATAACGGCAAATGGCATTTTTGTTTTTTTTATGCGACCATTTGATTGAAGCAGCTCACACGTTGATAATGCGGCCCTCACCCACGCAGCCAACGTGCTTATGAATAAGACATAGGACTACGACGCAGACGCAAAAATTAAAATTGCCATGCGTTATGGATATTGGAAATTCAATTGCAATTATGTAAATAAATAACAATTTTACGGAAATTACATTGCTGTTGAAAATGTCCTGACATAAAATAGAATATGCTTCAATCTAATTACCAATTAAGGTGGTTGCAATCCATGGCAAATAATACAATTTGACACAGTGAAATAAAACGAAAACACACATCAAGAACATGTGCGGTTGTATTAATTAGAATTGAATAAAGAAGTAATAAAACTCAAGACACATTATATGGGGAGAAACGTTAAAGACTTTTCATTTTTTAGTTCAAAAGTGTTATCATCGCCATGCCAGACGAAGCCCGTTTCGTTGGGTGTAAACACTATCTGATAACATTTGTTTACTGTTAAATAATTGTTTTCCATTTTGCCTAAATGATGAAATGAAGGAGTCCTGAAGGATACAATGGGTTGTTTTCTGTAGAGCCTCCACCTGTCCGAACAGCTCGTGGCTTTTCCTCATGTGTTAAACGGCCCTGGCAATTAAAACAATACGTTTAAAGTTATTCCTTCCACCAGCAGTTGAACATTGATTTTAATAAATGGATATGATTAAGATTTCTAATCGGAAAAGCCAACCAGAAGGAAAGATATTAAACAAACACATTCGTTGAATTGATATCCCCGCAAAACTAGAGCTTTGTCACAGAAGTGACGTATACCCACACATGCTGGGTTGGCACAGAATATATATAAAGGGCCATTACTCCGTTTTTAAAAGATGGTGTACAATGCAAATTGGCGTGCATCATCCTCTAATCCATATATATACTCATACCAAGTTTCACTGAAATCCGCCAAAGCAACTCCAAAATATTGCTCCGGACACAAAAGTGCCGGACGGACGGACGGAAGGACGGACGGACGGAAGGACGGACAATGCAAAAACAATATCACTTCGCCTTTGGCGGGGGATAATAAAAGTGAACTAACTATTGAATTAAAAGTATTGCGTTCTTGTAAACATTCTTACTTTTGTTCTGACCGTTTTCACAGCCTTCACAGTTTGCAAGTCGTTACCTTATTTAAACTTCTATTTAGCAGTAGGATGCTACATGAAGATTGTCGGGTAGTTTCTGTTCTGATTATCATCCTCGTTTAGTTAATTTAGAACTATAAACTTATTTATATGCATGCTATTTAATAATGCCATTATTTTGTTATTCTCCTAGCTTTCCAAAACTACGCACTACCAGTGAGCATAGTGTGAATGCCAAAAACTATTAAGAGGACGTGTACACGTGTCCTGTTCGGTCATAGTATTGAAAAGTACTGTGTATATTGTGGTACAAGGTACATCTCCATAGAAGTACATACACTTATGACGTTTTTTTTAGCATTTCTGTGCACAAAACCCGGGGTCTAATAACATCAATATTCTCATTTGACTCCCAGCATCTGTAATAGTTCATATTCAGCAGATCATCGAAATATCATTCTCAATAATATAATTGTTGTTTTATGTATTTCTTTCCACGTAATCTTCCGTTATGCACTAAGAATCAAACGGTCTAGTTTATGACCGTAATTAATGATTCATTTCCCAGAGACTGTAAGGCGATGTGTGTTTAAATCAATTACATACAATTACATCTATAGTCATGCGTATCATAACATTTTTATTCCATAGTTTAAAACTATAATGAACATTCTCATTAGCACAACTGCTGACTATATGTATATCTGGATTTAGCCAAGATAGTGAAATATTGTAGTTTACCCTTAAAAGCAAAACAGTTCACTGACACAGATATAGCGTTGCTTATATATGCGATGCTATGAAAAGCTGTTAATGGTATCTTAAAAAATTATCGTGGTATGTACGTTCTTCTGCAAACATTTGTCAACTGACATTCACGCATCTACTAATTCTTATAGTCGTGAACAACTTCAAAGTTCTTCTCAGAACAAAACACCTCCCAAGAGAGATTGAGAGATCCTTCAGTTAATGAACACAATTAAACCATTAGAGTCTTGTCTATCTTCAAAAAGAACATGGACTTATTGACAACGTTTGAGGTTTATTGCACCAAGAAATGCCAGGGTTTCGTTTTATCTGAGCAAATAACATGCTCAGAATAAAACCATTGCATAATTCCGTAACAAACTGATGTGTGGATTGCAATTTCGCTAAGATTTCACCACCACTTATGACAATGGTATATACTTTGCTTTAATTCCCGATAATTTTAATTATACAAATGAACTATTAAAGAGAATAATACTGGGTGTGTTGCTTTTACAAACAAATTACAAGTGTGTGATTGCTACTGTAGACACAAAAGGATATCTGTTCTAATATGATTTATGAAGAGCATTCAAAATGAAACGATTACTTGTTATTCTTATTTAAGACACACACTTAACCAAGTGCTCATTTTTGTTAAAAAAATAATATCAAATAGTGTATTTATCAGTTACTGGCATACGTATGTGCACTTGGTAGTGTTTACCAAGCGAACCCAGAGTGTGTGTGTTTAGATGATCTACCCGCCGTTAAATTACTAAAATACTGTTGAAAACGACGCAAACTACAAAAAAGTTAGTGATGGCTTCAAAGCAATTTGACCTTAATGACCTTTAACTTGAACATATTAGATGTCATCTGAAACTATCAAAAGATTCTTCTTACTTCCAAGAACTCAGTCAAATGGCGTCAGAATAATCTAGTTTATTTCATCAAATCAGGCCGTTTGAGAATATTAGGTCTCCACTTCACATTAATAAGTTAATTGTAATTTATTTGGTCTTTTTGTATTGTATTTGTTTTACTAATATCCAATTAATTTTACTTCTACATTATATTAGAAAAAGAGAGTACTTTTTTGTCTAGTTTTACGATTAGTGTTTTTCGTGGCGCCGACAACATTTTAAGCTTCTTAATATAAGATAAACATTAATAAATGTATGCACGATACAATTATGTTTGCATTATTTTAGAATTAATACATTGGATATAGGCTAGTGTTAAATATTGAATGTAAGCTACTGCGTAGATGATATATCTGATTTGAAATAAATAAGCTCCTTTAAATTTCTGATGAACTTCTAACGGTCTACTATGACTCTTTCGTGTGCATTGCATTCATCACTCTCGTGTGAGGAGACCAACTTTATGTCATGTTCAATTTATTATTTATTAATAGTATTCATGTAGGTGCACATTATTTGCCATTCAATTGAAACTGACATGGGTATACCATTACCCGATGACTCAATTGACATCATCTTGCAGGTGATAATTAAAACGGTCGCTCAAGAAAGGCGCATGGCTTTGTACTACTTTGATTGGCGATCAATACATCAATTCGCTGATCATTTATTCAAATTGCTGTTTCGCCAATGGAATCAAATCAGGAAGGACAGAAGGTAAACACATATAATAAATCCTTAATGGTGGTTGTGTTTAATGCCAATATATGACATACAACTATTGTTTACGTAAAATTGTTTCAGGATTATATAAGTCTTCCCTTTTAAATTGTATTTGTTCTAAACATCGGTAACGAATACCAAACAATGCAGCAACATTCGTTATCTATTGACAGATAAGTTTTACCAAGGTAGATCATACAACTTATTTTCTTCACGTAAGCGAGTAATTTAGTTGCATTCGATTGTCAGCAGTGCATAAATCATCTAATATAATTTATTTGTGGCTTCGTGGACACATTCTGTACGACATTTAAATCCGCAGATACTGCATGAAGTGATCTGAAATGGCGCCGTAATTGCGAATGCGCTATTATTGACTTCATATCTGACGTCACAGCGTATACAAAACCGAGGAGGTAAGCCATTTACCGAAAAACTCACCCAATGTTGAAAGTAATATAGTCATAATTTTCCTTTTAAAATAATAAAAAGACAGAAGGAACATGATAATTTACCTAGATTTCTATGTAAATGGAATACAATACATAAACATTGGATTTTCTTTAACTATTAATACTAAACAATTTAGTATGCATAGTACATATTATTATGCATAGTACAGAAACTATAGATACAACTACAATAACCATATTTATATACGAAGAACAAGAAAATTAAATTAATCAGAAATTTATTAAGGAACCCACCGGCGAATGCCATTTAGTAATTGTGCGAAAGTGGACCCCCCCCCCCCAATGGCTAACGACAAAAACCCATGTCCATGTCAGTGATATAGGTAATAACTCATAACCAATCGGAGCTTTGAACTTGATGCACATAATATTGTTAACGTAGGTATGTGCGTATGTCATGTGTATGTATGAATGTATGGAATAATATTCAATCACTCATAGCACAGTGACACGGAATATACAACCGTTTATCATTACTATTTTATGTTAATGTAAGTTTGAATATCTATTTTATTTGTTAAAACATTGTTTTCATTGGATTCATAATTTATAGTTAGGTAACGCATACATATTGTGTCGATGGTTAAGTGTGAGTCCTGCTGAACGGCTAGTACAAAAAGTGTAAATGTTGATACTAGTTAATATGAAGCCATATGCATGATCATATAACCGTGTGATTAAACATAAGAGCGTAGTGAAACTAGCAATTTTCTTAAACAAAATAGGAATAAATCAGTGTTCCGTTAGAAAGATAACGACAATAACAATCCGTGTCGGCAGTCACAGATTCAGTTGGCTGGTGGTACATGAATCACAGCTCCCCGAATGTTATGAAAACGTTTTGTCCTCCCTGACTGGTTCAGATATACACCATACCTGAAGATAAGCGAATCTGGGTTTGTTAGATGCCGCAGTTTCAAGAATGTCAAACTTCGATGGTGTTGACAGACCTCCCTTAATCGCGTATTGAAAACGTTTACACGTTTATTGTGATTGCTCACAGAAACAGTACGTGTAGAGGTTCGTGGCATGAGTTGAGGAATGGTGTTCCGTCGTAGATGAAACCTGGACAACCAGAGTGTAGCTAGACACGTGATATAGGCCAGTAACTGTTCAGCAATGTCCTCGTCTTCACCAAACTGATCGAGGTCGTAACCTCCACACATAAAAATAACATGTTGCGGCTGCAGTCAGAGTTTTCGTTGAAAAGAACGAACTGTGAATGAAGAATCCAAGCGAGCACCACTAAGCCCAACTAACTGGACGATGTGATGACTATCGAGACGCAGTGATCGTTCAAAAGAATCGGCGATGGTCCGTAGATATGTGGAAAATCTCCTGACGTGGGAATCACCCACGATTAATGTTTTCATCGTGTCCGAATGGAAGTGAAGATAAAAACCTTAGAAATCAAAATTAAAATTTGGCTTGTAAACAGATAATTTTTGTTAATTAGTCAAAACATTTTGACGTGGTAAGAATCGGAAGTAAATGATTGAGGTTACATACAACTGATAATGTTCGGTGAAAGGAAATCTGCCGGACTAAACATAAACATATTTATTACCTACGTCAATAAATATAAATATACATACTAGTGTATGAAAGATGAAAGCATAAGAAGACGAACTACAGTTCCAGGTTAATCAATTGTTCAAAAATGTATCAATAGGAAGTCGGATTTAATGTCCATCAAACAAACAACATGAACTAATAACAAAGACCGGGAAATAGCAATCTGTTGTACGCACGCCGCAGCCTTTATCCGAAAGCAAATGTCAAACACATTTACCACGCTATTGCACTGGTAATGCCACCGTTTACTTTGAGTACGGCGATTAAGGGCATGCTTTAATGATTATACGTGTTGGATTTCAAACACCGATGCATATAACCTTAAATTGTAAATAAAAACGAAATGTATTAAAGGCAATCGTCCTATAACAGGATACAACATGCAAGAGCAGAGAAGGTTTAATCTGAAAACAGCAAGGGAGAGGGAGAGGGGGAGAGCGAGAGAGAGAGAGAGAGAGAGAGAGAGAGAGAGAGGGCGAGAGAGGGAGAGGGAGAGGGAGAGGGAGAGGGAGAGGGAGCCTGTTCATAGTAATGCATATATTTTTAAGAAATGGAAATGACTGCGATTGAAAAAAAGTGTTATTTAGCAAAAACAGGGACAGTTCTTGCTAAATGTAAACAACTCAAACAGTGGAGAAAATACTTAACAACACAATTAAGTAGCTTAATAGATAGTGCATGATAAGTGTCTTATGGTAACAGATTCATATCGGGAGAGGATACTATCGGCATCGAGGATCTGTTATCATAAGACAGTTACCATGTATTCTAATTATTATACAAGTTCTCTATAAACCAAATGCTTTACTAAGAAAAACACACACTTTTGTATCTATTTTTTTCAGAAAAATGTGTTTATTAAAATCAGTAAAATAATAAACACGAAACCATTTAGAGATTATTCATTACTGCACAATCTGCAAATTAAACAGCCTGATGACGTCTACACTGATTGATGTGTATTAAACATTTCACATACGAATTAGTTCTAGATAAAGTCATAACTCAATAACATTTTAGAACATACTAAATATATATACAAACAGTTGGTAGCCTTAAGCGTATTACTTGTCATTATATTAAGCATAATAACAATATATGATGACCCACGGACAGCAGACTGCAGTCTACATGAACAGTTGTGTTCAAGTATGTCAAATGCAGCCTCTCAACCAAAACACAAAATATTTGATCATACTGATTCTAAAGCATCACGACCAGTGGAAGTCTAAACAAATGACTTTTTACGCCGTGAAATGACGCATTAATATTGAAATATTGACGATAACTCTTGAGAAAGCTGGGACGATAAACGGGGTGGGGAAAACAAACATTAAGGAGTTGCATTTGTTTCGCGTTTGTGATGTGGGTTTGTATTGAAATTTAGAGGAATAACACGGAATGATATAAAATGGGTATGTATAGGAATAAAGAGGACAAACACTGAATTAAATGCAATGAAATTCAATTAAAAAAAAAAAAAAAAAAAAAAAAAAAAACGAATAATTGCATTGCGGAGCAAAAATGAAATATAAAAATTGATGACGTATTTGCAAGCTATGACATAAATGTATTCCGTAAAATTTGGGATAGTTATGACTGCAAGCAGCGTCGTACACACAGTTGTGTAGTGCAATAATATTTGTTACTCTCTTGCCAGCTCAAACAAAATACCAGCTTAATTTAAATGAATTGGCACTTTTATTATCTTAGTGGACTCTTGCAAATTGCTGATTTAAAGGTTATGATGGATTTAATGCATTAGAACATGCGCGTTATCTATTGTTTACAATAAACGGTTAAGCTGGCGATTGATGATCTTAAAATTGATTTTACGCTGTTTATATTTACAATTACAATTACGATTCCTAATTATACCTGTTTTTTTCACTCATGTTAATTGTTTGTACTATTTGCTTTTGTTTCACCAGAACTGTTTAAATCACGATATTCCTCATTCATCAACCTCTCGTTTCAACCTCTGACCCAAATCGCTTTTTCCATGTTCAACGACATTCCAACCTGAATAGTTCTAATCGGGCGTGATTTAAGAAACAGTCAACGGTACTGAGAAGCGTGATAATCTTTACTGCGGGCGGGATAAATTATGTTATCTGACATTGACTTGATATTATAGAAGTTGGCAGGAAGTTATATGTGTTATCGGTACGTGTCCTAATAACATTATAACAGTATCTTTGATACAAAATGTCAGAGCGCAGACTTTTTTATTTACATTTCATTGAGTTCATTATTTTCAAAAAGCGTGCGGATGTTTAATTCAAACATGAATTAATACATTTTAAATGCCACAGTTGATTTTTCAAATGCGTACAATTAGTGAAATAT
This sequence comes from Dreissena rostriformis, assembly GCA_007657795.1. Classification (NCBI taxonomy): domain Eukaryota; kingdom Metazoa; phylum Mollusca; class Bivalvia; order Myida; family Dreissenidae; genus Dreissena; species Dreissena rostriformis. The sequence goes on from VMBQ01001337.1 coordinate 76,318, forward strand.
GGTTTTTGTCAACTGCATAAAAGGTTTCACAATGATAAGGAAATTGATGGGAAACATCAGACATGTGTGTGACTCACGCAATAATACATGTCTATGTCACCAACAGTTCTTCCTTCTTCCTGATGCGGTCTTTAACAAATGTCAAACAATGTTTGATCCAGAAATTGGAGGCCAATATTACGTGCTTTCTTAAGTGGATTCTTTATTTCTTAAAAGGAGCTAACCGTTGCCATTGTTATATAACTGTTGATCTGACTGGCATTGTCATTAGTAAATAATTCATTTGACCTTAGTGTTTCTTCAGTTTTTAAAACAGGGATTACATTTGTGAGGGCGAGAGAAACGATATTTGAATGAAAGTCTCGTTTGTCAATTATTCAGTGCAAAAACATTGGCCTGATCCTAGCAAAACTCAAAATATATTGTGTCGAGTTATTCATACAAACACAAATTAGGACTCAATTAATGTCGAAAAGCCGAAAAACGCAGCCGAAATAAGGTTGTTTCTGAGTTTGACAAATTTGGAGATTCATAAATGAATACTTCAGCAAATCGGATTCTTCAAGTGAAAATCAAGCATTCGAATCGGTGACTGATGAAGACAATTGATTTCAAACACTCCGGACGGTGTTAATGAGTACCAGATAATACACAGTTATGAACACACAAGATGCTCATAAGTATGGGTGGATGATAGCCTAGTAGTGTTATCAGCGATAGTTTACAAGGACAAATAGTCGTAGTTTATTGAAGCCGCTCATTTTCTCATATAGACCTGTGACAACTGCTTGACATCAAGCATTTAAATCTCTTACTCCTGACCAAATGGTAATTAATATGTCTAGCGGTTGGTTTAATCAATACGGAATTTATCTTCGCGTATCTGCTCGAGATAGCACAAAAACATGGCACAACGCACTGTTTATGTTTGCAAGAAGACAACGCGTGTTTAATTATAATAATTCCATATGGAAATTTCTGTAGTTGTAGTGTTTCGTGCGTGAAATCGATACTGCTTAATTTAGATTCATTAAAAACCACGAACCCGCTTGTTAACTTTAATTAAGCACTTCATACGAAGTTGTCTTTTGTGTTGCTACTTGTATCGACAATTTCCTGTGCATCATAGAACCAGAGGGGCATGCGTATAAGGAGCTTACCGCGTTTAAGTGAGGTTACGGGAGCAAAACTTCAAAGATGGCGTCGTTTTCGTGTTTTTCGTGAAGGAGTAGCGGATATTTTCACCCGGTAAGCCAGTTTATATTTATATTTATTTTAAATGATTACGCCCTTTCGGCTCTACGGTGTTTGTGCTCCCCTCAGTTTTTTGTATCAATGCCGTAGACGTCGGAATAAAAAAGTTATTAAAGCAAAACCGGCGACAAATTTGTTGTTTAATTTCTTGACCTTCGAGATGTTGGATGTTCGAATATCATTTTCTCTCAAAATAAACGGTATTTGTGCATGTTTACAGTAAACTATAACATAAATCACGATTATTTAATTATCTCGACGCGTTTGTATGTCTATTAATTCATTTAATACCGAATTATAACGGTTTAACCCCCATTTTGGGAACTAACTTCCTTTTAAGCCCATTTTGGGACCTAACTTCCAAATGACAAACAGCTCTTTCATATGTGAAAGAGATTGACACGAAATACCTACCCATCTTTAATAAAGTTTATATGTGTACTTCAATATTATAGTTTTATAGCATTTTATGTGGTGCAATATAAGTGTTTTCTTAATCATTTTACTGTAGAATTATAAAAAATGCTGTACATAAAACCTGCCGATCAACTGAATCAATTCACCTATTTTAAAGAAGATGGGTTGTGGGGTGGCTGATGTAAGAGATAATAGAATGTTTATCAGCCCTTTCAATAATATTTTAATTGATTAAATGTGTTTTATGACGTGTCGACCTTATTCTGATATGAACTTTTCTTTAACCATTCTTTTACTGTCTTTTCAGATGATGAAGGTTAAAGGACGAAAATAAGTGCATCTTTCGTTGCAGTATATGTAATTACGAATTTAAAATTAGCGGAGGACTGAGATACCATGCCCCGTTCATCGACCACATGAGTTTAAATGTAGAATATGCAAGAAAGAGTCCTTCAACAGAGCCGGACTAAAACAGCAAATAAAACGAACGAACCAAACAAACACATGTACAGCTGATGTATTAAGTGTTTTTTTTTCTACATAGACAAGTCTGACATATAATTGCTATGAGTGCTACTTAATTACACGTTTTGTTCCGTATATGTCATAATGCTAGTTTCTCACTTTTTTTTTATGAAAATAAACCATTATCTGTGTTACGTCATTTCTTCCTACGACGTCTCTGCATACATTTTCAATTGTATTCAGCACTTACATACATGATAAAAAAAGATTTGGATTGGAATGAATTCGTTATGCATTTGACATATAAACATTACTTAAGATTAGAAGACAATGTAAGGAACAAGCGAAATAATCTATCTAAGTGAACCAATACTTTATTTCCTCAATACAACAGTCTTAAATAATATGTATTCATATAGGTATAAAAGAGAAAAAAATACATGTATATATTGATCACTTCTACTGAAATCATATCGTGTATTGCATTTGCACAAATCTTTCTATCCACTACAAATTCACTTTTTGCGATTATAATATAGTGACCAACTCAGAACTGGTTTAAAAGAAGGTCGTCCAAAATGTGTCACATCAAAGTCACATACATGTATCAGTATCGTTATGGTAAAACGCGTCAAATGTCATTGTATTAAATAAACAATTAATAGTTAAGTTTGCATAAAAAAACATCCACCGATATGCATCTTCTAAGCAGGTGTCAGGCATTCCAAATTGCTCCATGTATTCCGAATCGCAATAATGGTAGTATTTGGTTACAGCAACCTTATAATGGTATCGAACCGGCTTTACCCTTTTCTGTTTTTCATTACACTTGTATTGCACGTATATGTGATTGTTTTGTGTATTTAACTGGCGTGGTACTTCGAAGTTATCTTTTTTTGTTTGATTGGTGGGTTTTCATGTTCCTTTCGCTTTCTAGAGCGGTACATACTTTTCTACGCCGTCTTTTTAAATCTTGGCATCCTCAACATCTATACATGGCGTCTTGATATCTGGAAATAGTAAGCATAGTATTCCGTTTAGTAAGCATGGTATTCCGTTTGAGGCACATTCAAACATAAGTATGTTCATATTGGTTAAAATAAACAGGTAATACTTACACTGTGTTAATAATACCGTCGAATGTCTTATATTACTCACACTAAATGTTACCGTTATGTGTGAGAAAACATATAAAAATAACAATTGATAATATAACAATTAATAAAAATATTAAAAATGATAACTCTTGATTTCCTCGAATGAAAATGTTTTCCAAAATATTCGCTTCAATGCGGAACTCATTCATGACAGTTGTTTCGCATAAAACCTTCTAACATAGGAAAAAGCTATTTATCATTTGGAAGTCAGGTCCCAAAATAGGCTTTAAAGGAAGTTAGTTCCCAAAATGGGGGTTAAACCGTTATAATTCGGTATTAAATGAATTAATAGACATACCTCACTTAAACGCGGTAAGCTCCTGTATACGCATGCCCCCCTGAGAACTTTACATTCAAATTATTCAAAATAATATTATGGGACAGAATATAAGTACTAATGTCTCGGCGATGAATTTCTGTATAATTGAAAAAATACAACAACCAAAACAACTTGACACATCTCATGAATGGCAAACAGCGCAGCCCCTGATGAGACGCCGCATCATGCGGCGTCTCATCTGGGTCTACGCTGTTTGCCAATGCGGAAGTGAATATTACTTGACTGATTGAAATAATGACAAATCATCTGTTAAATATTACACTAATGAAACTCAAAGGACATAATCTTGAGAAAACTTATCGTTAACGTCCACTTGTCCTTACTTTAGAACAAGCTGCAAATTGCCTATGCAATACATCAAATATACTTTAACCAATCAACTCACCCGCAACAAATACTCAAATAGTTTCTGTTTTTACTATTATAATTCACCGGATTATTTAAAGATACATATATTAAAAATATGGAATCCATATCATATTTTATAACCTAAAATAGATGTATGCCATTTTACTGTGATGGGCATTTGCTTGATGTTTGATTTGTCATTATATACATAATCTCTATATCTTAAAGCCTAAACACCAGTCTTTGAAACTATTCGTATCGGTAATTGTTATAAGAACAAGTTGAGTATGTATCTATATGTTATCATAACAAGTTAAATATGTATCTGTCTGTTATATGAACAAGTTAAATATGTATCTGTCAGTGTAACATGCCTGTCGACCTATATCAAAGTATCCGGAGAACTCAAATTAAAAGCATATCTTACTTCATTACTTGAATGATGATGTAATTTCAGTCTGGCAAGGAGACAGTTCTATGAGAATTACTTTCTGTAAGAAGCATTTATATACAAGATGCCCCTGTACATGCATGCATTTGGCTGTTCAAAATCAGTGTATGCGATGTCAATATACGGGAATATCGATATTTGTACAGTAACTGGCGTGGTCCACAGTGATAAAAAAAAATTCGAAAATAGTCAAAATAACGCTGATATCCTGATACATATATCTAATTAGAAACAACAAAGTTCTATGAAATTAACATTGATCAGATATTGTTCGACGTTTTTGTGGGTGAAATACATGAAACACGAGCTTCTGAAAAAAAAACTTTGCAAAGTCCGAATTTGAAATTTCTTTTCTCACACAAACTTTGCACTACTATATTAATTATATAAAAGTAATTTGAAATGTTTTGTAAACTAAAAGGATCCCAAGGCGGTAATTGTCTTAAATCTCAAATTAACACATGAATAATATATTACAGGGTAACCTGTTATGTTTCAGCATTTTTAAAGCATTATTTTCCATGTTTATGACAAAAACTAAACTGAATTAGAAATCACTTTTCCCAGAGAAATGTTGAAATACTATAATAATTATATTACGGTGATTTAAAGTTGTTTTTCAAACGAAAATGACCCCAAGGTAGTAATTGTCTTAAATCTCAATTTAACACTTGAATAATATATTACCGGCTAACCTACAACTAGCGCAGTTATGTTTGAACGTCGTTTCTTTGTATGCTACAAGGTCATAACTATAATTTGAATAGCATTTTATGTGTTTTAGTCCCAGTGTCGGGAGAATTAAGCTTAATTTTCCAACCGTTTAATGAAAATACGGCACATTTAAATGTTTTAAAAGAAGATAGCGACGTTGAAAGTAGTCACTATTTAAACATTTAACACATACACCGCATATAATACAATCACATATTTTATTACGTAAGCACGTTTGTGTCATCTTTTAAACAATCCCATGCAAACTACCTCAAATGTTGACAGTGATACATTACATTATTATGTATATAAAAAAGCATGTGGACGTGATAATTATATACTAATTTCCAACGAAATAAACAGAACAAAAAAACAATTCTGATCTTAATAAGATAAAAACTATTTGTATATAAATTGATTGACACAAATATTATTTTACATTTCCTTACAGTTGCCTCTAGCATATCATTCATGCATATAACTTTTCAATAGAACATAATAACAAATTGAGCTATGTCCTATATACTATGTTTGCTACGACGTTCGCCAGTCAATTAATACACAAATCGGCAATGAGATTCCCTCCCCAGCTTGATAGCCTCTTTTAAGTATTGCAATTTATACAAGTGTTGATCCGGCCTGTTTTCGTAAAACATTGTTAGATGAATCTGCTGAAATATTTATTTTTAATGCAAACGATATAAAAATAATAACACATTATCACGGGATATAATCACTATCATGTTTAAGCTTATTTGAAGTAAATAATCTTATATGTGAACACAATATATAAAGTAAGGGTTAAAAAGCATGTTGTTTAATTAAAAATAGTGATATATTTCATTAACAAATTAACTGCTTGTTGTATTGCGTTTATATGCGGGACTCTTCTACGCATTAAAATGGATTAATATTTAACTTTTTATCATATGATCACGATAACAATAATTTTCCCATATGATGTTTTTTTTAATTGTGTGACAAAAATTTCAATAAGCTTCCACTGGTGCCCGGTTGATTGAGATTAAAGTATACACTTGTTTCTCGAGAAGTTATAAAGTTATTACTTGCGATCGATATCATTATATTATTTGTTACTTACTTTGACCTTTTCATGCTTTTAACGTACGTTTTAGCGAATGTCTGAACATGCGAAAGTTATAGCATTTTTACTTTAGAATATTTGAAACAATTCCCACTGACCCCAACGTCACTTAAATATTTCAGCGCCTGTTGGAGAAGAACATGGCTCAAACAAGTTTGCATCAAACAGTTTGTTGAAAACAAACACCGACATTTTAATTTAAGTATATTTGACTATTCTTATAGAATATAAATCAAGTATATTTACACTGTTTAGTGAGTAAGCGTAGTGACACTATTCGGTAAGTCAATGTTTAAATGGTATTGAATATAAAATATCTACAAGAAATACCAGAGGTTTGACTTAATATTATCACGCCGGGTATGCGGATACTTTGATGACGGATGGCACATCGATGACAGAGAACAACAAAAGCCACGCACGAGAGATGAGTTCTTCAGCTTTTTTGCATTTATGTTCTGTTTATTTGATTTTCAGACACGGAACATTGTTTGGTTGATTAATGGTATAACACTTCGTATTGCGAAGAAAGAAATTCGCGGAAATAACGATGAATTATAAAAAAAGAAAAAATTCCATCGATAATTAGCATAAATTGGATGCTCAGTACATATTTTAACAAAGTAAACATACATGGAAATAAATCAAGAACGTGCTTACTATTCGAAATAAAAGATCAACATGTCCATTAATGTTACAACATGTTACATTTTAGTTTACTAACGTATTTTTCATTGGCACTTCGTTTACCGATCATCTCAATGACAATGGCATTTCTTTCCCGATAACCGGACACTTTTTTCCAGATCTAACACACTCTTTTTAGTGAATCAAAAATGCTGAATTCGCATTGGAATACTGTTAAAGTAAGCAGGCAATAAATAAAAATGTATGTACTTACTTAAATTAAACACAAATTACAGAAACATTTTTTTTCCTTTGGAATATGATTATGATTTTGTATAAATGTGATAGATGAATGTGAAACAAATTCGATATGTCTGATGTGTACCGTCTATATGACCATGTGTTTTTCCAGTTTTCGAGTCACCCGACCGCCGGATCAACGCATAGAACACGAGCTTAAACATTTTTTAAATTACGTTCTTTGTAGCGAAACGGTTGATCTAAAGCATGAATCTTTATGTCCTTATGAAGGTACTACGGCCATTTAGTTCCTTCGGCCATGTACTTATATATTAGAAATTATGTTCCTTTTTAAAGTTGTTCATACAGCACCTGTGTATATTTCAAATGCAGAGAGTAATCAAGGTCATTGGATGTCATCAATTTATAATTGTTATTCGTTAAAAGTGTTCATTGTTAAATAAAAGCAAAATTCACCTTAACTTTTTTTTTCTTATCATCAGATGTATAACATAGCTTATGAACACTTACAGAATTATACATTTTGCGTTTATGAACGATATAATTCATATGTATTACCAGTGTTTCTTTAAACTCAACCAGTACAGTGATTAAGGGTCAGGTGATTCGCACTTCGAGCAAACGTTATCGTTGCGTAAAGGGAAGTGCTCCCTATAAACAGAGCTCAAAATAAAGGGAGTTTTTTCCATTCTCTTTTTAACTTTGTTGCTACGCATTAGTAACATCTTGATGATGCGATTCAAATAAGCACCAGCGTTATTGGATTTTATGAAGACCCCCTCACTACCGTTATCTAGAGCCCTGCTATAAGTAAAATTAAACACGATTGTGTTGATACACATGATCCGCCGTATTTTCATTTCTCTTAATCTCAAGTTACCAATAAAAACAAGTTCATGGTGTAAACAATTATTTCCGGTCGTCACTTGAAATATTTTTCTTCAAAAATAAGCATTTTAATCTTATTTGAAAATTGTAATATATATATAGTAAAAAATAATAGTGATGTGATTTTTGAAAATATATTTTTAAAATGTTTGGTAAGAAAAGCCATAATATACATATATGCATTTCAGGTAGAAGATAAAACTCGGTTATCAGAGTGCCCAATTTGTTGAAAGTCTCCGTAATCCGAAGTGCCCTTTATCGGTAATCAACGTGCCTGCAACTGTATGTATACGACCTATTTAAACATGCTATATCTGTGTTTATATTTAATTGAATACTATCAACATTTCAGTATTTGAAGCATAGTGATTTCTCTACATGCTGAAATAGCAAACAATTTCTTGCAATATTTCTAAGTAGTTTTATTTTGTTAAAATGTTTACAGTTCATCCAGTTTATGCTGTTTTCCGACCGAATTTTCTATTTTTGGGGCAAACATGTACCATTCTTCCGTGACATTTTGTCTTCCCAATACAAAAGGATACACCATATATGAACTCGACCATGTGTCTTGTCTTAAAAACCTATCTTTAGGATATAACTTTATAAAAAACTGAGGAACATACCTCTCGCGCGTGGCGTTTGTTGTTCTCTGTTATCGAAGTGCAATCCGTCATCAAAGTATCCGCATACCCGGCGTGATTATGTGAATATTATATTCTGGGTCGTTATTAAAATAAATTATGCAGTGTCACATAAAACACATTTGCTTTTATTTGGGTGCAGAAACACATAAATTATTAATAAGCAATTGTTCGACATCAACTTTTACTGCTTTGTGGGGATTATCCGACACCAACATTGTAGTTGTATTGTTGTTTGGTAGAAAGGTTATATAGCGACAAAATAAATTGATTTCAATTTTTCATCACATGCTTTTAACAGCTTATTATTAACGGTGAATTTAATGTTGTCGTTGTTGTTAAAACTGCACTGCGGCGTTTTTATTCGACTTATCAAACTAAAACAAATGATAAAGAGGACCCATATTGGCTTTCGGAGTAAACAAAAAAAGGATTCATATTATTATGAGCAATTGTGTGAGGTGGACATGCAACCAAACCCCCTGCTGATGGCGCCGATAAGGGTATAAGGCGCAGTATTGGATGACATGCACCTCAATCTCCTGCTTCTGGCGGGGATAAGGGTAATAGGCAAAGTGTTGAAGAACATGCAACTAAACCCCTTGCTGATGGCGCGCATAAGGGTATAAGGAGCATAGTGGGAGGACATGCAACCCGAACCTGTGCTGATGTTGAGTTAAGGGTATAATGCGAAGGGTGGGAGGGTATGCATCTCAACCCCCTGTTGATTGTGCAGATAAGGATAATAGTCCCTGTGTGTGTGGACATGCAACATAACTTCCTGCTGATGGTGGGGATAAAGGTATATGCCGCACAATGGGAGGGCATGCAACTCCCACTAATGCTGATATTGGGGCCAAGGGTATTTGGTGCAGTGTTTGATGATATTGAACACAATCACCGCCTTATGACTGTGATAATGGTAATAGGCGAAGTGTGGGAGGACATGCAACTCAACTTCCTGCTAATTGTGTTGATAATGGTATAAGCGCAAATTGGGAAAACATGCAATTCTATCTTTGACATAATTGTCGTGCTTGTGCGTATATGTGTCATTCCAGCGTGTTATCGTATTATAATAACAATTAGATAGTTCACTCACCTTGCTTCGAAAATGGCGTCAGGAGGACCACTAACCCGTCATCAGCTGGAGGTTGAGTAGCATTTCCTTTCCCACTGCACAAATTCCCTTATACCACTAATTGCAGGTGAATGAATTCCATCTCGTACCATAATTCTCCTTAAACCGTTATTCGGACCATAAGTAGTAAGTTGAGTAGTATGTTTTCCCAAACTGCGCCTCATACCGTTATCCCCATCACAGGCAGGTGGTTAAGTTGCACGTTCGCACAATCTTCGCCTTACTGCATGTATTCCCATATATAATGGCACAGTGCGCGTTATACCATTATCCCCCACCATCAGCGGGAGGATGATTTGAATCTCCGTCCACACTGTTCCTTACCCCAATACGCATAATACCTTTATCCCCATAATCAGCAGAAGGTTGAGTTGCATTTCCTCCCATACTGCGCCTATTAACGTAATCCAAGCAATCAGAAGGGGGTTTCGTTGCATGTCTTTCCATACAACGCCCAATACCCTTATTCCAATCATCCGTAGGAGACATAAGCGTCTTGGTCTACAACCACACACGTTTAACCTAATTCAAACCTTCTGGTCGGGTTTGAGTTGCACACTATGTTTCCTATGCTTGTTCCCAAAATAAGCAGGATTTTGAGTTTCATGTCATCTCACAATGTACCTTAAACCCTTATAACCACAATAAGCAGGAGCTCGAGTTGCATGCCCCACACCTTGCCTTCTACCATTATCAGCTCATTAGGATGAGTGGCGGGTCGTCACACAATGCGCCAAATATTCATACCCCTGCCATAAACATAAAGCGCAGGTCACCACACGATGCGTATAATACTCTTATTCCCACCATCAGGGGGTGAGGGTAGATTGAATTCCAACTCTGCGCCTTATACCATTATCTATGCCATCAACAATGAGTTTAGTTGCATGTTCTCCAACACTTTGACTTTAACCCTATCCCTATCTTTAGTAGAAGGTTGAAGTGCATGTGCTCCCACACTTCGCCTATTACCATTTAACCCACCATGAACAGCAGACTGGGTTTCACATGCTCCAATGCTGCATCTAATTAATATATTCTCACTATCATCAGGACGTTGAGTTGCATGTACCCCACACCACAAACACACACACACACACACACACACACACNCACACACACACACACACACTGCGCTTATACCCTCAAAATATCATTAGCAGAAGAACGAATTCCATCACGTCACACATTGCTACACAATCCTTATGCCGACCATAAACAGGAGGTTTGCAACTCTATAACAAGATCTCGCCAGATCCAAATACAACTAATTTAAACCAACAGTGTCAATAGTTTCTGACCTAAACAAAGTTTCAGCGAAGGTGCTGATGACATACAAACCAAAACTATTTTCAGCAGCTAATTATCACTTTTCCCGCAAGAGGAAATAATGGGTTAACACCAAATCGCAAAATACACTGCTTTTACTGATATGTGAGTATACCATCGGTTAGTAATGTGTTTAAATAATGTATTGGTACCGATTGATGCAGTGTATGCGTTTTATTATATTATATTAGCAAAATTGTATGTTAAAACGCATTCATCACAATAATTTAACGTATGCCATTAACTTAAAAAAAAATTGATGTGCAAATAGTCAAACTTATAAAAAAAAAATATTTGACCGCAGTAAAATATGTCAAATAGACATAAAACTTAGTTATACGTAATGCATCTATAATGTATACATACTGAATTTGAAATAAGGACGTATGGCGATGTTAAGATAACTGAAATATGAACAGTACACTCAAATACAATACCATCGGTATTAACAGAAAAACAACAACATCAACCAGTCTACAATGCTGTGGACTTCAGCAACAATACAGGTATTTTTCATTCAAATGTAAAGTTTGTTGCATACTTTGGTAAAAATCTGGTATGTGAGTGCTTCATTGTGTTACAAAATCATCCAATACCATATGGATACCAATTATTCATAAAACAGTTTCATTTCAGTTGAACATTGCCTAAGAGTTGTTAAACATCCGGTGTAAATAATTGAATATAGCATTGTTCACGTCAAATGACATGTATTATTAATTTCATGGAAACAGTAAACACACAAAGAAAACCCGTTATTCAGTATAATCTTCCTGATCATCAAATCAATGTGCCCTTTTTCTCAAATATAAATCTAAATTTGTACGTATAATTGTATATTTTACTTAAAGCAACTGTGTATAGCGTTTAATCAAATTTCACATGAACGAAGTGACATTCAAACATGGAATACTTAAACATAATTATTAAATGATTTCCACCTAGATCTCAGAATTATCAATATTGGATCGCTTTGCAAATATGGAACCTCTAAGATAATTGCAAGCTTTGATGTAATTTGCTCCATAATTATAGCTTATTAATTATTTATGTCGAGAAGACGTTGATCTCTGTGATATGGTAGTTTTGGTTTAGTTGACGACAATTATGACATTCGTCGTTTGTTCGTTTGTTCGTGGAAACGATACATTAAACACTCTAATTGCGGTGGGTACATGTGTCGTTCTTGCTTGTCCGAGTATCAGCGTTCATAACAGTCGCAAACTTGACACAACGACACACGTCACGATTCTCATTCTGGTGTGTATTATGTCGTGTCCGCGACTTTTAAACCCGCAAACGCGCCAATATTAGAGAATGACAAATATCAGTTTTTTTTTATCTGGGAGTATATTAGTGGTTCTGGTATGTTGTCGTTTGGCGACATTCGAACCCGCCAAAACACCAACATGACATAACGACAAATGTCATAATTGTCTTGTCGGCTGGTATATTTGGTGTACTTTTTAAACGGCGGGAAAAAAAACATAAGACAAAATATGTGTTGCGGTGGGTACAAACTTGTCGTATTGACGCGTCTGATTTGTCGTTCTGGCGTGAAACATCTACCATAGTGTTACGCTTTGAGTGGGAAATTTGTATTTTTTTTTGTATAATAATATGTCTCGTTCGTTTCTTTAAAAAAAAAAACAAACATAAAAACAAAAGTTGACAAGTTTACTTACTGAGAATGACGCATTTTAATAATTCAAGTGCATTTCAGTTACTATTGACACGATTATCTTAATTGTAATTCTATGTTGACACTGGCGATTGTTTAAAACTATTTGTTGATGTTAATAATTAAAAAAAAAATCTAATTTAATATGAAACATTTTCTAAAGTGTGAAATAGATTTGGACCATTACTTTATTGTTGAGTTTTACACTTTTTTTGGCAAGGTGTGTGCTTTAAGCACTGTTTGATACACAGAATGGATATGTTCGGCTCAATTAAATAAATATAACAACCCACTTCGGACCAAAGGGCATAATAGTGACCAGCCAGGAAGCCCCAAACCGTATATGTACCTTAGCCGTTGGTCCATGTACAATTCGAGGCTACAAGCTGGTCAATATTATGTCATACGGCTCTCAGTAGGTTTTCAATTTGTTAATTCAATGTATTACTGTATTTGCTTCACATGTTAAAATGTCTTGTGTACTGAAAATCTCGTAAATACTTAAGTTCGACAATGTTAAACATATTCCTATGTTTCGTCTTATCTCCAGTTTGCTTGGTAATGTCCTTTGAAAAGCGTCGTCAAAGTGAACAGTCCCTAAGAAAATGAAATTTCGCACATAAAAGAATTGATCTGACCACCCTAAAAACAGGGCTATCTAAGGACATTACAAATGTGATTGATAAGTTTAAACGAACAACCACGAGGAGAAAACAAAGCGCCTGAATTCTTCTGCGTTGTTCACATGCATATTGTAGAGTACATTATTATTTGTATACATATAGTGTTTTTTTAAATGCACGTACTTATCCTTTTTGGATTTGCTCCGATATATGTCAATGCAATTTATAAACGTAAAAGAGAGAAAACACTTTATGTGTGGTTTTCAATTAGGTTGTAGGCCTCGTTCCCACAATATTAACAAACAATCCAACATTGTTTTTATAAAATGTTAATTAGGCTCGATTGATAATTGGCCGACAATAAAACCGCGAAGTTTAATTCTTCATCATAGTTTATCCTGTCTAGTTTGATCATCCGTTACCGTTTGTAACCGTTGTTATGCGTTTCAAGCAGCGATTTGATTTACTTTGTTTTCATAAAACGTAATGTACGACGACTGGTGACGCCCCTGCATTCATGAAAACAAAGAAGATTTAATATTGTAACCGAGTGTTATCTGCTGCAATAGTGACTGTGCCATTTTGTCAGTTAGACACGGTTACGTCGTGTTTTTTTAATTGTAATCTTGATAGTTGTGGTTTGCTTCACTTATTTCCATCAACCTTTTTAAAGAGCCTTAATTTTACATTGTAATCCTATTTACAAAACTAACGTATCAAACTCTACTTTAACTGTTTCACTTATTTCCAAAAGAAAGTAACAAAACATGCACCACCAGTTTGTATGTTCCAATATACTAGTTTTAAAATCATCAAGATAATATAATATAGAAGAAACATTTACGTATTATTTTTGGATTTATACTTTTATATTAAACAATCCCGAAATGCTAAAATCTACACAACGACAACATTATTTTGTGTTGATAGGACATGCACATGTTTCGGACCTCATTACTTATATAATACCTGTAGTTTCATAAGAAGTGCCTAAAATTCTCATTGACGTCCGAAGTTATGCTTGCGATGGATAAAGAAACACTTGCTTTATCAAACCATCAAGGTCTGTTTGAGGTATGTATTTCTTTAACTAGAACTCTGATATCATTAAGCATTCGTTAAATGAAAATAATGACCCATGCACGATTAATTGACATGTCGGTATATATAGTTTCATCTTTCCTGAAAAAAGATGATCTTTTTATAAGAATTTATAAAATTGTCGCCTATTAAATTGGTATCGTTTGTAAACAGTTCATAACAATATTAAGTCTATTAAAATAAAAAGTTGTCATTTTGAAACTTTTCGCGTGCGAGGGAAAATCCTTAGAAGTAGTAAAATCGATATTATTAAAAAATACCTGCATGTACATTATTGAAAAACATGCAATGTCACAAAAGCATCTGCTTTTTTGAGAAACCAGAAACAAATAAGCACAATCAACATTTATTGAAGAAAAAATCTCATTACTTCGTAATTTGTCAACAGCATATTCATTTTGACCAGCTTTAAGAAAACTTTCTTTGGTCTTTGGGAGAAAACCTGTCCAACAATGGCACAAGTACCGCTGTGTTCCGAATTGCCATGGCGACCGCACCGATGCCTACACTGAATATGTTGTGGACAAGCAGCTTCATCAGCGTCCCCACCAAGTACTGGATTCACAAGTCCCTCGTAGTATCTATCCTACTGTACGGCTGCGAGACCTGGACGCTTCACGCGCAAACCGAACGCTGGATACAGGGGTTTGAACACAAGTGTCTCTAAAGACCATCTATTAGCTGGAGTCTTCGGTACAATTGCACTTTGGAAGATTGTAGACACAATAAGTTATATATATTTGAAAAAGTAAACATATCATATTGTATGATTGGCACAGGGTTAAGAAACCTATTAAATCATATAAAATAATACAGCCTCTAATATGCTTTGCTCAAGTCATTTTAATACGGTAACATACGTTTGCAGGGTTTGGTTTAAAACATAAATGTATTAAACCGCATAATAAACTACGAGAGGCTTTCGTATAAGCACGTTAAGTGATTAATGGACTTGTCTAGGTCTCATCGTTCAATAAAGGTCATCGTTGTTTTCTCGCCGCTGAGTAATACATTTACCGTCTTCTCCGCCTCCTCAACTGAAAGTACATGACAGACTGTGCATGTCATGAACGAGAAACATTGCATTGTTTGCGTGTTGGTCGCTATATGCAGCATCCGGCTTGAGTCTGATGAAGAATGAATTAAGTACGTACGTCTAATTAGTTTTAGATAAAAATGCATTATCGACGGACGAACAATATTGACAACAAACAATAATGAGAGACGAGATATGTGAATGTTTATAAGAATGGTAATAACCACTATCTGTAGATACGCAATCTGAATAATAAGTATTGAGTAAGCTATCGACTTGTGTATTATGCAAATTTCACCAGAAGAAAATGCATTAATGTGGGATCACTGATAATGCACATTGTTCCGCTGTATTCCATTGTACGACACTTCACTTTAAATCCATTAAACTACAATTACAGTTTGAAACTTATCTCACCAAGGCAGATATTTTAAATTATCCAGTCACATGCCTTTAAATCAGCCTGATAACCAGGTAACCTAATAACCCAAAAGTTATTAGGCTAGTTGACCACGTGACCTCGAATATCCGTCAGTCGCTCTCCGGTGACGGACTACTTTTTTTTCTATTAATAAAATACCAAATACATGTAAAGTACTGTTACCCTTGAAATTTATTTAGACGCATCACGAATAGTTATTTTTTATATATCATATCATCCTATTTTGTTTCTTCTTTAAAATATATATCCGAACCAGCTTTCCGTATTTTATTTTCATTACTTGATTACGCAATTTATTACGTATCTCGTGTGACGTCATTTCGGTGACGGAACATTTTGGGACAACAATAAAAGGACCTGGTGGTGTTTTAACAGTAAAATATTTGTTTAAAGCATCTAACGAATGTTAAACGTATTTCGGGTTGTGCGTTTGTCTTGCATAACACCTTAAGAACAGACACTGGAAGTCTATATCGTTCTAACTTTATTGTTATGAGCATTGGATTAAAGTTGCCATTGAGGTAAGCGTGTCGTTTCTTAATTTAGTTTGTTTATGACTTTTGTCAAAGCTTAAATAATAACATTAATCTATTCTTCTGCACAATTGCAGCTGCAATCGATATTTTAATTATCCAAATAATGTGCTACGTGTTATTATAATTATTTCCGATTCTTTTTTTTTATTTGTAGCTCAATTTCATTTTTTTGTATACGTTGACTTACACTTTATGTGCACACCATTTTGTTCAATTGAACGTTCAAATAAAATTAAGTTTTTGTTTTGCGGTTGCATATTTTTTTTTCAAATTATAAGAATAAAAATATCACATTATCAATTCGTTTTTAATTTTTTCTCATATTTTCAATAGGAGATTATTAAAGGAACGGTTTAATTTGGAACTAATTTTTACGTGACACAATCGGTAGTTATACGGTCGTTAGGAATGTTGCGTACATGTAGGAGGCACGACCAGAATTATTATTTTGTTATGACAATCATTTGTCTTCGATAAAATGTGTTAAAGGTATAATTCAAAATGTTACAAATGTGACATGATAAATAGAATAGTAGGTTGGTGACGTGGATGGAGAATGGTTATCTGGCTCGTCGGAGAATTTTATCGGGTTCGCCTTCGGCTCACCCGATTAATTCCTCCGCCTTGACAGATAACCATTCTCCATCGACGTCACCAACCTATAATTCTCTATAGCTCAAGCTAAAACATGCTTAATTTGCCGATGACATAGACGCTAATCATTCAAACCAAAATAATCATTTCTTAAACTGCAGCAACAAAGTATGTACCAGTGCGAACAAGATGTACATATTATTTTGTATAATTTACTAATGATTCCGATAACTACACTTGAGTTATGTATACTATTGACGCGATGGGGAATGAGGACAACTAAAATCCTCTTGTCGCCTGGCTTTGACAAACGACATTGGTTTTCAACTAACGACTGACAACATCCTCTGTCCAATCACGCTGTCGACAACTTTTTTCATGAACGACACACGCACATCGAGACACTCATTAATCAGTTCATGTCATTTCTGATTAACAGCTGGTGAGCTTACTCCTCTGCCTGTTCATCCTGGAATAACAAAATATAATCTGTAGGCACGATAAATGTATATTAACAAAAATATAGAATAAACATGCGTTTTACATTAACTAATTACATAATGATCGAATACACAGTAACATACTGATTAGTCTCATACGTTTTAGTCATATGTTTTAGTGGTCATTATTTATGTACATATACAATCAAGATAGAACTATGATAAAATACATAAGAAAAAACATACAAACCATAAAACACGATATACAACGCACCAGACACATACATTCTTAGCAATTTATGGAATTGAATGCAGAAACCAATCTTTTCCTTAACCCTCAGCAACAGCGTGTATTTTGCAAATTAATATACCATGCATTATATTGAACATATTATATTATAATAATTAATATAATTAATTTTCAGGATGTTGATGCATTTGCGGAAACATATGAAATTAAAAAATTTCGCATGTTAAAAATCAGACTTTAACAAACACATAAAAAAAAATACGCGTAAATTATTAAATGTTAAAAGAAATCAAATACAACACACATTTACAATTATTGGAAACCATTACAAATACTGTATCTCAATCAGAGCAATATTCAACGTTTCCGGAAAGGACCAAGTGACCCGTCCAAGCTTTTGAAAGAGCTATACAGAATTAAACATAGTTGCAATTAACTAAATATTTATAATCAACTGGGCCACATTAATATAAGTATCATTTTGCAATACCACAACGCACGTGACTCGTTTGCAACTTTTTATTTCAATATCGTATTCGTTAACATATACCAATGTAAATAATAATTCACACGCAAATGTTTGTAATAATTAATAAAATGCTTTTCCTAGTGCCGAAATATCAAAGATTACTGAAATAACAAGCCAATATCACGATTTAATATTTTCACTCGATACCATACCACTTCGAACTTTTTTACGAACTGTTAATGAATTGCAGAATGTTTATCTCAATATTTTCTTAGCGAGTTTGAATCTGAATTCCTTGCGTCCTAAAACCAGATCACAAGGTCAAATCTTAAAAAAGACATGTTACTACTATTTAGGTCACATTTATGGTTCAATAAAAAAAAAAAAAACATGGTCAGACTGTTTGTATTGACAAGGTCTTGTTTTATTCTGAGTCACGTGCGTTACAAATCTAGGTCCCCAGGTCAAGTCTTGAAAAAAAAGGTTACCACTCAAGAGTAGAGGCTACATTTATGAGTCAGTCTTGATGAAATTTGGCCAACTGTTTATCTTGAAAATATGAAGGCTATGTGTGAGTCTGGGTCAAATGGAGTCCAAAACTAGATAACAAGGTTGACGAATCAAGTCATCAACAATTTGTTTCCGGGAACTCAGGCTCGCGCTTAAGGGCCATCTTCGCCGTCTTCGCCGTCTTTTTTTATCGCCTGACATAATTTAAGACATACTATTGTATTGAAAAAACTATATACCTTCTGTTGTCACACTTCGTGCGCGCTTTAGGGCCATCTTCGCCGTCTTCTTGTAACGCATGATAATTTAATACATACTATTGCATTACAAAATATATATACCTTCTGTTGTCATACTTCGTGATCGCACGAGGTCGGACTTATTTCCAACAAAAATGATTATTCCATGGCGATGCTGTTTCTGATGTAACGTATACAGAATGTCCAAAACGAGGTTAAATGGCGGTCTGTCATCAAAAGGCATAAGCAATGGTATAGGCCATAACGGCGTCTATGAAAGTCGCATAAAACAAATCAGTTTATAGGAAATTATTATCTAATCACCCTTTAAATTTACATTTTTAATTCTTATGGTGTATTGTTGTTGCTTGTGTTTTTCAGATAAAAGTGTGGCATGGGCCGATTTAAACCAACGATGCTTTGAAATGCGGCGACTCCAGCTTTTTATGTTAAATTTTGTATTCTGTATTGTATAGGCGATTAGTCACTTGCCTTAAATAAATGCTATCGCATGATAACAAGAATAGCTTTACGTGTAATGCTTCTGGTGACCATTATACCTATAAGAAATACATTGTCTTTATGAAATACAGACAAAATGGATGCGAAGCGTCACATATATCTGTACATCAAATCCTGTCATTGACAAACCGGAAACGTTGTTATACGCGAGCTACATTACTCAATCGTTATTCCTCTCTATAACGTTAATCTAGACGTCAAATCGAGTAATAAAAAGTCGTTTAACGAATTATATCATATATGTTCAGCTTTCGAGCTCAATATCAAAGGAATCAATTTAATCCAAGAACACAAATTTCACAGTCCATGTGAATACATTAAAATGTCAAACCTCTTTGATAGAAATATCCTTCTCGTCCATAACTAGGTAAAATTTCATGTATTTGTGTTAGTGAGTTCTAAACCAGATACTTAACAAACAATTGACGCTTCTACATCTGTCAATCATATGTCCATTAACATATGCTGTAAGTTAATCGCCGCTTGTGGAAATCATGTATTTAGCAATTCAAGTATTGTATACAAAAGCGCTCACGATTTTGGTTTGTGATTTTTGTAACGAGCACCTGATGTGCTTTTATATGAACGAAAGAAAACCATTATTTGGCGATAAGTATACACATTTGTTTGGCTAATCCCGGATCATTTTATATGGGCTACCCACGTTTAACCACTTAAATACTACGAAGAAATTCCATAGCATTCTTACTTAATCATTTAAAAAATGTACATGCATATTCATATCGCTCATGTATCATGACATGTGTTATGTAAGTGCAGAAAAATATTCAAATCAATATCAATGTTAGTACTACATCTAAACCAATAAAATATCATGAACCTGTCCATTTATTCACTTAAAAGCTGCAAGGTCAAATTAACAAAAGCCCTGGTTGATCGTGCAGCTAGTCAAAAGGTAAATAACTCAATAGGAATACAGATTTGGCTCTCGGCACACTGGCTTCACACGATGGACATACTCACGTACACTCTACCATGGCGAAAGCTTTATCGACCTTTCCGCGAGTGAGCTTCATTAAACAAATGGATTGTTTCTTTATCATCATAAACAACAGTCTTACAATGTCATTTAGGTCTTATCGTTCAATAAAGGACAGCATAGATTCCTATAGTTTCGGATACTAGGTCATGGGATTTGTTCGCAAGGCTCTTGGTATTGGCTCTCACTTGGCAACAGGGGATTCATGTACATAATGATATTGACAAGGAACTAACAATTATACAATGCGTTGTTTGTATTTTCCCCGTTTCTTGTCTCAATGCTTTAAATGCTTAGTGGTTTATATTTTAAGGTTATTATATTTTAGATTTTTTATATATGTATATTTGAAAACAAATCATGTATATTGCTTAAAAAATAAATACTTTGATGAAAAAAATGGTCATCCGTTTTTTGCGAATGTCTTCTCTATAAACATATAGCTTAACACCTTAAGCTGATGCTAACGGCCTAAATTTAGGCCTGCTTCCTGTTTACCCATTCAATGCATGGTGTGTTAATTTATTTCTGATAAAATATAAACCGATTGCTTAAAGCGGAAAACTATCGCGAAGTGTGTTCATTCATTTACTACATTTGTTGAATTCATAGAAGAGTCGTTTAATTATTATCCCCGCGCTTTTAAAAGCGTGGGGATATTGTGGTTACCTCCGCCGTCCGTCCGTCCGTCAGTCCTTGCCACTATCTCCTCCTACACTATTAGCACACGAAACTTACACACATGGTAGCTACATGTATGAGCATATGTGCGACGGTGCACTATTTGGAATTTTGAAATGACCCCTGGGTCAAAGTTATGGGTGTTGGGGTGGGCCGGGTCAGACATTTTCACTCATTTTACTAACAACATGCGGCGTAACTTTTGACCCAGGGGTCAGATCAAAATTCCAAATAGTGCACCGTCGCATGTATGCTCATAGCTACCATGTGTGTTAGTTGCAAGGTTCTAGTGCTAAAAGTGTAGGAAGAGTTAGTGGCCAATGGGGATTGGGGTGGGTCCGGTTCAGACATTTTCACTCATTTTTTTAGTTTTTTAAGTTATTTTACATTACCGTCTTCATTTTTACACCGATTTACTTCAAATTGATACTGAACATTTCTTATGACAATACGGTCAATCCTAACTATGCATGGCCCCATCACCAGTTTTTGGGCGCCCCACCCACATAGACCACGCCCACCCAAAATTTAGTTTTAACATAACTGTTTCATTTATTCACCAATTGACTTCAAAAAAATACTGAACATCTCTAATGACAACACGGCCTATCTCGACAATCCATGTCCACATAACCCACCCCAGGGCGATTGATAAAGGTAAAGGCAGCTTGGTTCCCGTCCTCTTTCAAATTTATGGAGAGGTCCACGGGTACTACTTCCCCGTACCCCTAAATTTGTATTCGTTTATTGCTTGTGTATTTTTTGTACCCATTTTTTTTTATCGTACTCATTTCATTTTCGTACCCAATTTTTTTTCGTACCCAATTTTTGTTCGTACCCAAATTTGTGTTCGTACCTAAATTTGTGTTCGTACCCACATTTTTGGGGGGCATATTTTTTTTTGTACCCAAAATGTTCGTACCCCAATTTGTTTTCGTACCCTAAATTTTCGCACCGACATTCACATATGTGCTGATGTATATAAACTTAAATTGATGCTTTTATATCAATCCTTTTCAAAAGCATCGTCACACCAGTGCTGTCAGTACTCTGATTCTTATTTGTCATTGATTATCCCCACCCTCCGAATTGGAGCGGGGGGATTATGTGGTTATCTCCGCCGTCTGTCGTCCGTCCGTTCGTCCTGGCCACTCTCTCCTCCTACACTATAAGCCCTAGAATTTTGAAACTTGTACACATGGTAGATATGAGCATATGTGCGACAGTGTACTATTTGGAATTTTCATTTGACCCCTGGGTCAAAAGTAATGGGGGTTGGGGAGGGGCCGGGTCAGAGATTTTCACTTATTTTTTTAGGTTATTTCACATTAACTTCTTTATTTCTACACCGATTTCCTTCGAATTGATACTGAACATCTCTTATGACAATGCGGTCAATCTCAACTCTGCATGGCCCAATTACCACACCTGGGGCGCCCCGCCCACATATTACCCGCCCACCAGAAATTTTGTTCAACATAACTTCTTCATTTATTCATCAATTGACTTCAAATAAATACTGAACATCTCTTACGACAACACGGTCTATCTCGACCATCCATGTCCACATTACCTACCACAGGGCCCCGCCCACATAGGCCACACCCACCCAAAATCGCCTTTTACTATAACTTCTTCATTTCTACACCGATTCACTCTAATTGATACTGAACTTCTCTTATGACAATACGGTCAATCTCAACTATGCATGGTCCCATTACCAACCCTGGGGCGCCCCGCCCACATAGACCAAGCCCACCCAAAATTGTGTTTTAACATAACTTCTTCATTTATTCACCAATTGACTTCAAATTAATACTGAACATCTCTTATGACAACACGGTCTATCTCGACCATCCATGTCAACATTACCCATCCCGGGGCCCCACCAACATAGGCCTTGCCCACCCAAAATTGCCTTTTAATATAACATCTATGCGGCGTGGGGATATGCGTCGGCCTCTGCCGCGCGATTTCTAGTTTTATTAGCGGTTAAGTATGAACATGGCGTGATTTTGGAAGGTAAATACAAAATAAATTGCGAGATTTAAATAAGAGATTAATGTGACTCCATAATATCATTACCCAATTAGTTCTCACTTCTGCAGTGAACAAGGTTTGCTTAAAGTTCTGAGTTTTTTTTTATTATTTTAGAAACGGTTTTAATTGTATAACGAATCGGCGGTTACACTGACGATTACTTTGTCCGCCTGTATTCAGCAAGTATGTCTATACACCGTTTCACTCGAGCTTGCGTAAAATAATCAGTTCGTTATTCACTTCTATTCTAAACGCATTCACGGCATCGCTTGAAACGAAATGCAAAACTCGATTTAAAAGAAAACCACTTAATAGCCAAATGTCCGTTCTTGATTGAAAATGCTTATAAGTTAAATTAAACAAAATGTAAACTTCAGCTTCATCGCGATGATATTAAACGAGTTTACAACGATGGCAAAACTTTAGAATTCACTTCTAATTGCACACATACACACATTAAAAAATATGCAAATAGCCATCCTCTGGTTAAATCTTAATTTCCCTTCATAGATATTCCACAATACATGTAAAGGCTCAATCACGTATCAGTAGTTATAAATGAAGACACAATTTTGTATTCGAAGAACATATCTCAATTTCAAAATAACTATATGGTTGTGGTAATGATCATTTCATTACATTTAATAAGACTTATAATTACTGAGAAGGGCACAATAAGGTCACATAATATAAAGATACTTAAACCTCTAATATGTGCATATCAAAAGACCGTACATCTGTTCATCCACATGGAAATATAAAGCTGGCAAAAAAAAAGAATAAGAAGACGTAATTAGAAACGAGAAAACTAATTTCGAATAAATAGCACGTTAAGATATCAACTGATTAAAACTATTTTAATCTATTACCAGTACCATTTTGTTTTTAGAGAACAGCGAGGAGATAATGTAAACGTTATTAAAGCATATTAAACATGAACTTTTAACGAATGAAGTGAAACAAAGGAGGGCATGTAAGTAGTTGTTATTCTCATTAAATATGAACAACAACATTTAATATTTATTATTGGCATAAAATACTCATTTTTTGTAGATAGAGATATCTTTGTAATAGCTGCATATTTGATGGAATAAGGTGTGAATCTTAAACATGCAAAAACAACCAGTAGATTTGATTAACTTATCACGACATAACGTTTACATTAAACGCTGTTATCTTGACGATACAGCTGGAGAAGTAGATATGAAATATCTGCAAAACATGTGTAAATATAGAAATTGTGAAACTCTAGAAACATAAGCAGCAGAAAAAATTGTTGTCGGCTAGTCTTTTATTTAAGGAACACTGTTAAATTACCAAAAGCTCAAGGATTAAACAGGAAGAACGTTATATTTCATTCATTTCTTTCCGAGACCATTCATTTCCAAGTGTAACAGTTCTAAGGAAAGACGACACGTTACACATGTAGCGATGTAATTTTGTTTTACATATTTAACAATTACCAGTATCCACCAGTTAATAATAACATAACACATTTGATAAATGTATGGGATGATCAAGGAGGGTTTTTACTTTTAAATCAAACTGATGACATAACTTTCATGTCATTATTTTATAATATCAAATAAATTGATATACGTGTTAAAACAATTTGGTGTACATTTCGCAAAAGTGTATTGAATAATAATGAATTCTATTAATAATTATTATAATTTGTTTTATTTATTTTTTAGTTTTGTTATTATTATTTGTATAATTATTGTTTTCGCATTTAGACATTTTAATTCGACTTTAGAAATTGTGGAAATAATCCCATAAATCTCTCGAGATAAGAAAAAAAACATGGGATTTTTTCTCCCATTTAGAAAATGTGATTTTTTTTTTACTCAAACGTTTTTTTCTGCGTAAAACGATTATACAGTCCTTAAAAACGTTTATACTTGAATACGCAAAGAAAACACGTTTTTACAATGTCTGCAAATTATGGGAGAACAAATCTGATGGGAGGACTAACTTTGCTCATAAATTTCATAGTGGAAAAAAAAAAACGCATTTTTTAAGCAAAAATAACAAATTATTACTCAAAAGTAAGACGTTTATCAAATACTTTATCTCACAGAAGAAAATCTTCGAGAAAAAGGGTACTTAAGTTTGCGATATTTCGGTTTCCCAATTTTTTTCCGGTGGCCGTTTCAGTAATTAACATGTCGCTAAACTTGCCATGAGTTAAAAATATAAGTAAGTCAGTAAACTAAGTACATTGTTTATTATAGTAACATGTGCAATATGACCAAACATCATATTAATATATAT